>CABFWB010001400.1:7638-73212 GCA_902151455.1 Timema bartmani
CCCCCCCCCCAATCTTTTCAAAGTAGATACGTCACTACGTAAAATTCTTTATCTCCAACACGGTTAGAAATACCGTTACACCACTTCTTCACAATATACTTCTTATCAAGAAGAATATATGGTGCCAATAACTAAAAATGGCCATGTTGGCAGTTACCCCACTACGTCTCTTGGGCGATGATATTAGGATGTAAATCTTCAACAGTATTTTAGTTTGAAACACTTTATATTCTTTAGATGAACTTTTATAGCCAATCCATGCATCGACCATGTTTGTTGAAATTTAAATCAATAAAAGAGTGTATGACCAACTAAATGTTGGCTCAAATAAAAAAATCTTGCTACTTACGACAGCCTTCATTGTTAATGTGGAGTGTTTGAGTGATCGTGTAGACTAGGATATGCTCTGAAGCTTGTGATACCAAAATTGTGATCTGTCTCGGTATTTATACCTCCCTTTCTAAACTGAAACCCGTGGGATGACCTTGAGTGACGCTGTTTTTAACAACAAATAAATGTCACCGCGCTCCTAGCGCTATTTTATGTAATACCGGTACCTGTCATACCACAAACTGGCATATCATTGTCACGTCTCTAGATTTAATTTAGAGGTACAGGCATACCCCACACTTACGACAGGCTAGGTTCCAGACCATTGCCTTATCTCAATAGTCATATTCGTATCTAAATATCATAAATAACACATTTGTAACTGATATAAACACTGTAGGCCTTATATTTCAGAAATGAGTTATCATACAAATCACCGGGCACTGATGCGAGTATGTGGTATCTGCAAAAGCACCACAAGTTCGGGGCGTGGTGTTAATTGAAAAGCATTCTAAGTGCGAAGTTTTTTATGTCGGGGTGTACCTGTAAGTATTGATAAAATATAATTTTATTTATATATTTTCCACAAAACTGCCAAATGTCCACAAATTTGGTGAAATTAGAATATTACCCATTTTTAAATTTGTAGGTTACATTTACACTAACTTTCTGTTTGGATCTCATATAACAAAAATGTACATCTATTTTATTAAAAGAAAAGGAACAAAAGGTCGTGTCCCACACTTTTGAGGGTCAATACATATTGATAGGGTGTATTTCAATAGGACGTATGATACACCATTCTCTTTGGCTAGACGAGTAGAAACGCTTTTTCTTTCCCCTATAAAATTGAGTCATTTTGGGTTAAGACACATTACGGTTTCATGGACAAATTTATTATATATTTATAATATACTTTAACGGTGAGTTTATGGACGCTATTATTAAAAAGTTGTCGATATCATATAAAGGTGTCAGAGTTTTCTAGTAAAAAGGTTTTGAGCTGTAGATTTGGACAAAAATTACAAACTATCTTAAATGTTGCTAAACTTTACTACAGGGCCATAGCCAGCCAATCATTTCTGCCACAACTGCTGGAAACTAGAAAAATGTCTAAATGATAAACAGTTCTAAAAGATACCTTAAGTGTTTTTTTTTATAACAACATAACCCCATAACTACCAGAGACTAGGAAAAATTCTAAATACTAAACACCTCTAAAAGTTATCTGAAGTGATATTTTTGGCAACATAACACCATAACTACCGAAGACTAGGAAAAATTCTAAATATTAAACCCCTCTAGAAGCTCTCTGAAGTGCTTTTTTGTGGTAACACAGCCCCCTAATTTGTACTTGTATCTTAATTTTGATATTATTTGAACCATAAATAAAGCAAATATATATTTTGTTCATTACATTTCGGGGGGGGGGGCGGGGGGGTAATAAGCCCTGTGATTTAGACAAGCAAGAGCTTTGATTTTTCGCCTGGGCTTTAAGATTTTTTGCCCTGTGATGATTCAAAATGATTTGGGCCTAATTCATTCAAAAACTCGATATTAAAATTAAAAAGTATTTTTAGATGACTTAGGAAATATACATTTATTTAATAGTTTGTCTAATAAGCCACGCCATCCGATTTCTACACACTTGAATTTAAAAAAAAATTAATAAATAAAACTAAATTAAAAGTGATAGTTTTTATCATAAAGACATATCGTCCTCACCAAATCATTGTATTACAAAGGATAAACCATTTTGTTGAGATTCACTAATTTGAAAGAACACTTTTTTATTCAATTTTAATTATATTGGTAGCTATGAGAAATACATATTTTTAAAACAACTCAGAAGCGTCTAGGTAAAGAAAAATTTAACACCTCTTTTACTTTTTTATATTAAGAGAAAACATTGTAATCTCGAAAAAAATTACGTCGAAATTATGCTGAATATGGGCGTTTTATGTGACCCCGAACCCAGAAAAGTGAATTTTACAACTCTCTCCCCATGTATGCCTGTTTGTCACTGGGCCTAGATTCAAAACGGTCCAATGGGTTTTTATTAAAACCTGAAATTTGTATGTTATATCGATCTCAGGAAAATTATTTTGAATAAGTCCCTAGCACTTAAATTAAGCTTAATTTAATAACAAATAATTTTTGAAAATTTCTCCAACAATTTTGTTTAAAAGGGATATATCTGGGGAGTGTTTGACATGACGAATACATTTTTTTTTCGAGGGAAAAAGCTGATATCTCAATTTTTTTAAATAATCTATTTAAAAAATGGTTCTAACGATTTGGTTCAAAATGAATAACTTGTACATTTTTTTAAACATAAATTTTATATATATATTTATTTTTCTTGGAAAAACCCATTTAATAGTTGTTTACTGATGACTGATTTTTCTTAAAGATTTATAAATTTTGAAAAAGACACTAAAGATTTTGTTTAAAATCGAACCTAGGGACTATTTTACATGACAAATAAGATTGTATTTCTATTTTTCTAAAATAAGTTTAATTAAGAGTAGTTTACTTGGACAAATATAAACACTTTTAAATTTTTCGAAAATTTCCTTTAAGATTCAGTTCGAAATGAGTAGGCTCACTTGGGAATGTTTTATTATAAAGAATAATATTTTTATTTTGACAAATATAAAGAATTTGTTGGTGTTATATAAATTACCGATTTTTGAAAATTTGAAATCAATAAAAACTCGTTTGAACAATTTTGTTCAAATTTGTTATATTAATAATGATTATCAAGATGATGTGTCCATTTTTCTGAGGAAAACCTATTTAAGCGTAGCTAACAGAAAATCTATTTCTATATCAGAAAGGTTTTACGATTGTATCGTACCATTTATTATTGAATTGAATAAGACTTTGAAGTAGTAGGACTACAATAATATATCACCCACAATTAATTGGTCCAGGTAGATTTTCAGCATTAGTATATTTTGCTAACATCTCTAATGGTTCAAGCCCATTTATCAACATCTAGTTAGCTTGATCCAATCAATAGAATATTAAATCGTATCAATCTTTCTTATTCTGAAAGGCATGTATATATATCTAAATAAATTCTAAAATGTTTCTAATTTGGTCTTATTAATACTTTGTTAGTTCTTATCAATTTATTCGTAAACACTTTGATTGACACAGTCCCAACAAACAGGTTTTATTCAGCCTCACACCTTTATTTGCAAACTGGAATGATCTTGAACTCTAATGCATTACTTGTTTGTGTTACAATTCAAGTCTATCCAATGATCTTGTAATTCTTCTCACTCTACGACCACCGGATGCCAACGTGATTTAAAGTATTGGACTATTAATGCAAGAGGTCAACAATGAGAGGTATTGTAGGTCGGTGTTTAAATATTAGCTCAGTGCACTGGGACTTGTTTTTAACATGGGATTTATCACTTTAGTTTTTACATATTATTTCCACACTAATGCGAATACATTTCCTCTAAAATTCCCTCCTACACTCTAATCTATATAATAATTAATAAATATGCTGTTTGATAAATGTAGGCCTACTAATTAAAATTTTATCTAGCTACATATCAATGTGGATATATTTACTATTTGCATATTTATTTAAATTTTATAAATATGTATCAATATTTTACCATCAAATATTTCGTCTTATCTGTCAAAAGATACTAAAATATATTTTGTATTATGTATTTCACAATATACTTTGCTTCAGGCACTAAACATAAAAAAAAACTAGCACTTATAACCGCATATAGTGTGATCTCCGAATCATTAGTATTTTGCCTGCTTTCACACCAAGTAAATGAAATATATTAGACCCCACAGGGATTTGAATTATTGTCTCTCGGTGAGGGCAGAACATCGTCTTAAGAACAAAGCCTCAACGTTCTCAACCTTGTTATGACTAAATGTGCACTCAAAAACATTAATGAAGTGGTTTGAGGGGGTATATTTGATATGTTTGCTCAAAAATAATTTTTTAATTTGTAAATAAATCCTCATTAATTTTGATTTATGAAATAATAGGAAAAAATACACGTGCTTACTACCTCAATAATATTAATAATAATAATAATAATAATAATAATAATAATAATAATAATAATAATAATGGTACTACTATTATGTTTTTTAATAGCAACATGTACCTAATTATAAATCTAGCATGGGGTATGAATACAATTTGTATATAGATGAATGTTAATTATCACTACAGTTTAGTAAACTATTAATATAAGTAGCTAATTTAAATTGTTATATACAATTGAAATTTGATAGCTATAAACATATTTTGGTCAATTAGTCAAGATAGATAAGTTAACGGAGTGGAAAGTAAATGTATTAAAATAAGAGTTAAAATTGGTTATGAGCTATCAAGTCAATTAATAAATATTTGACAAACAAGTATATACAAATTATGAAAATTATGAAAACTTACAAAAGATTTTTCATAATTTGTATGTACTGTACTTGTTTGTCAAATATGTATTAATTGACTTGATAACTCATAATCAATTTTAACTCTTATTTTAATAAATTTATTTTCCACTCCATTAACCAATTATTTATCTTGAGTGACCAAAATATGTCTATATCTATCAAATTTCAATTACATATAACAATTCAAATGAGTTCCTTATATTAATAGCTTACATATTTCTCCTTACTACAATAATAACGAATGCCACTGTAACTACAATTTAGTGTTGAAATGTACAATAAATGTACGGTTTATCAAGAACTAGAGTACATTTTTCAGAATAAGGGTATTGTTTGAAAAAATCTATCGATACTTGGGCTTTTTACTATCTTGGAAAGCGTCATCTGAAAACTTAAAGAGTTTGCATAAGTGGTATGCACTTTCTAAGCATGAATGGGAAAAAGAACTTTATATTAAAGAACAGGATGACACAAATAGAATTAAGTTTACTAAACTAGAAATATACTGTTATATCTGTTTAATCAAAAGTATAATTTTATAAAGGAAGTTTCCTTATAAAATATTTACTATGCAATGAAACTAATCCAAAAATGTCAAAACAAAAAATTATCCTATATTATTCCTTGTGCGAAATTCCTTTTATAAATGCAATTGTCCTTGAAAGAATTGTTTGGGGGCCAAATTAACTTAAATAATTTAAATCACAAGTGTATGTTTTGAAAGAAAGTTTTAATACCACCTAAAATATTATTTTAGTCTATATATACATTTAAACTAAAGTACTTATAAGAGAGGTATAATTTAAAGGAAGTGTACACACATTTACGTGTGGGGGAAATGTGAAATTATCTAGGACAAATTACCTCAAGACAACCAGCCAGGACTAGAACACAGATCTCTCTATCAGTGGCAAACTAGAAAAGAAGAGACTTTGTCTATGCACCCACAAGTACGGGCTATATTGATATTATCATCAAAAACATTTGAAATTAAAAGAGAATCACTCTAAAATACATATAATATCCATTATGATTATAAAAAATATGTTTTGAAAATATAGGTAGTGATAAAAAATGAAACCAATTTAAAACAAACACAACTCTGTTTCCGTTTAGGCAGTGGTTCCCAAACTGTGGGTCATGAGTAAATTTTTGGTAGGTCACACAAATTTATAGAAATGTGAACATTTTGGAAATACTTGAAAATAGAAAATCATGGAAAAAATGTGTAAGTGGAAAAACAAAAAACAAAATTTAAAAGGAAATAAGTTAAGTGCGTGATATGACAATAAATATATAAAAAATAGTAAAATAACAGTGGAATTAAAAAATACGCCCACTCTAACCTCTTCAAACCCATTAAAGCTTGGTGGCTTGCGAAGGTTTGTCGTGAAAAAAATTGGCCCGTGTTTCTTAAATATTTGAGAAGCACTTAGTTAAGATAATATAATTAATAGTGACGTAGGTATTTTCAAGTCGACAGTGAACCAAAGCTAAATAAAGAATAACAAAAAAAAAGTATAGCAATGTTAATCATAATAGCAGTAAGCGCGCTCTATTAATCGTGACGCAGTCTTAAAAGTAGAAATATGGCGTTACAGAGACCGTGTTGTGGTTAGGTTCGTTTAACATTATCGAGTTATTATCATTATTCTATTTTGCTCTATACTTTAGTTAATAGTTTCTCTCTAACAAGGAACATATTTTAAGCCCTAAATTATTTTTACACACCTATACAATAGGAATATGCAAGTAGTGTCAAATAAACTCATCTAAACAAATACTGTATGTACAGTACATGTTTTAAAAATATACCTTAAACTAATTTAAATAGCTTAGGTGATATCAAAACTCTCTTTCTTAATATACTTGTAATTCAAGTTATTTAAATTAATTTTGCCCCCAAACAATTCTTTCTAGGGCCATTACATTTCTAAAAGGAATTTCATAAAAGGAATAATAGAATATAATTCTTCATTTAAACATGTTTGGATTTGTTTGATCGAATGGTGAATACTTTATAGCGAGATTTCTTTTGTAAACCTATACTTTTGATTAAACATATATAACTGTAGCCTACATTTTTAATTTAGTAAACTGGGAATGTCTTATGCTTCCCAACCCCTCTTGAACCACACTAACACCTCTAAGTTATCTTAGTGTGAATAAGTTCATATTGGCTAACATTTTTATACTAAATATATTTAATTAATAATACTAGCTAGTTAACATATGTATACGCAAATGCAATATCAAATATTTAGTTTATTAGCAAGTAGCCTCAAATTTAATTGGGTAGTAAAACGTGGTGCAAAAAAAATATTCGGGATGACGCTAAATTTGGCATTTTTTAATATTTTTATAGATAGAGGGGTTTGAATATAAATAATATGTGTTTACTTTGAGTATAAAATTAAGTGTTTGTCAATAAAAAATTGTTTTAAATCAATGAAATTTTCGAGATACAAATGTTAATAAATAGAATAAGAACTAATATCAATTTTACCTCTAATTAAACACTCAATTCAAAGCTAAAGCACCCATCCGCATCGGTGGGCACAGTGTCTAGAACGTCACTCTCATGTTAGACTGGATTGGCAGTGAATGTAAGATCAGAGTTCTAATCCTGATTTGGTGTAGGGAAGCTGGTTTTTCCTAGATTGTTTCCTCACTCTCCCTCCTAGCAACTACAGGCACATTTATCTATATATTCTAGCTTTCTCATTCCTAGCTCAACAGCTTAATTAATGTTTGCGTATAACCCGAATGGGTACTAAGATGTGAACAAAAAAATATACTATAGCAAATAATTACCCGCTTTGGTGGCCATATAGTGGCGCTACTCTCGTGTTAGACTAGACTGTTGAAGATGGGGAAATCAGGTTTCGATCCTGATCAGGTGCACTGATGGTGTTTTTTAAATGGATTTCCACTCTCTCTTTCTTTCTTCCTCCACGCAAACGCGGGTGCACTGATTGTTAATTAAGCCGTTCTAATCCCTAACATATTAGTGTAATTAGTAGACTACATACACGTATAGCCTAAACGGCTAGTGAGACGCGGTGCTAAAAATAAAATAAAATAATATTAATTAATGTTCACGGAAACATTTCTCCTTTGACCACACCCATAAAGCGAAGTTGTTTGATGCACTAAAACTAAACGGAGGCATTGGAGGCTCGAGGTCTGCTTGTCCAAAAGTTGACCTCGACTGCATGTGCATGTAAATGGTGGTAAAAGCAGTCTGATTACTCAAGGTTGACACTAGAGTTCAAGTTTAGGTCGGGAAGTATAAATACAGAGTTTTGGTACAACGAGTTTAAAAGGAATCTCTAACGAGTGTTCACATAAACCCTCCAACAACAATGAAGGCTGTAGTAAGTCTCAAAAACCTAGATTGGTAAATTAATTATAAGTATAAGTGTTTATCTACTGTTACACTAAGCGTTCCCGTTTCAATTCCCTTCAGGATCAAACATTGAGAAATTTACTTTATTTTCCCCCGTTTCTTAGTAGGCTATCCGTTTGGGCTATATGCCTATGCCTATGTACTACTTATACTAGTATGTTAGGGATAGTAAAGGTTGAAATTAAAGGAAGTGTACCTGAATTTGCGTGAAGAAAGATTAGAAAATCATTTAGGAAAAAACACCCTCAATACACCCGACCAGGATTGAACCCCGATCTTCCCGTCTTCAGCAGTCCAGTCTATTACTATAATAGCACCGTATACCATGCTGCCACCGATGTGGGTGTTAGTTAAATAGGGATTAGGATGGTATAGATTTATAGTAAATGTACCCGCATTTGTGTGTAAGGAGAGTGGAAAACTTTAAGGAAAACCATACCCAGTACAACCAATTGAAGAACTGAACTGAGATCTACTTGTCATTGGGAGTCCATTCTAACATGAGGGTGAGGCGATAAACCATGTGATCACTTATACGGGTGAAATTGACTTTCTTCTCTTTTTCCCTTAGCGGTAGATTAAAGGTATAACATGCTATATCCGTGTTTGTCATAGATTTAGGCAAGACTAGTTCGATAGCCACATTCTGACCCAGCATGTCCGAGTGGCTGGTAAAGCTGCTTGAATGGTTAAATCTCGAGTACAAATGAAACGTTTCAAAATATATTTGAATTAAGTTTGTGAACGGTCTAGAATTTGAATTAAATCTTACTGTATATATATTATATAACTAAAACTGGGTGTATTGTTTTTCATAATAAAAAATCTAGCACTGTCTTAGAAAACACGATAGTAGTAATTTGTGTTATCTATAATAGAGTCCATTTGACCATTAGGTGTAATGGAGCTGTACACACGTCACGGTCGCGGTTATTTCCCGTGCACGGCTGCCGTTGCACTCACGGCGCCCCATTGGACTAGTCCGGTGCCGTGGTCGTGTCTGGAACGCACACAAATAACATGTATATTTCTATAATATCTGTATAACAATTTCATTTATATTAATCAACCTGAGCGTTTACTACCTGTCTGGGATATCAGTATGTTTACTCTAACGAGGTAAGGATAAGGAAGATAGAATTAGAGCACGTGACTTTCACGTTCCCTGCAAACATAACAATACGAGATTGGTGTGTTTTTCCCAGTGTCCACCTGTTCGGTTATTTGGGTAATAAACAGCCACATTGGAGGAGGGAGTGAGGGGGGAACAGTTTTGAAAACCACACTACTAATTGTAATAATGATACAAATATTATAAGTGATTTTTGTCATTTACAGTTCGTTGTCCTGGCTCTTTTCGCCATCTTCGCCCTTGTTTTCGCCCAGGAGTCGGCCCCCAAAGAGTCCCTCAAGGGCTCTGAGGCCGTGTACCTGGCCTCCCCTTACGGCTACGCTGGTTACGCTGGTTACGGTGCTTACCCCTACGCCGGCTACGGTGTTGGCTACAGCGGATACTCCGGCCTCTACTACCGTTGAAAGTTTCTGTGATCTGGCTGTGAAACAATCTGCCCTTCTACATCTACACTGCAACTGTAACACTTAATTGAAGATTACACGCCTACATCAACCCTTCATTGTTGATTGATATCCACCTTTCTTTCAGCTAATATGTTCTGGCTCTTCATCTTCAGTTTTATTTACATGTACTGTACATGCACAGATATAGAATAAAGATATTTTTATAAACAAAGACTGAGTTTTATAGTTGGTTCATATTATAATGGTTTGTTTCCGCTAACTTTTTCTCTATTATCAAGGACAATATCTAATGATATAAAAACAAAGCCGGTTGGAGTAAAATAATAAAAATAAATGTCTACATAAAACGTAAAAATCTTGTTATACTATATGATTTATATTGTGCTACTCTTAATCGCAGGGTTGGTGTAGAAGGAAGATACGAGTGGATCAGTGTCCGCTATTAGTAGAAGGCCCAAGAGATAACCAACACATATGAGTGGGTTTTATTGTTAGTTTCACAGACACAGGGGCTATTAATTCTTTTAGCATCTTACTAATAATTGTAAGTGGAAAACAATAGTCCAGGATATTATTAGTCTGAATTCAAGAAGGACTCTAGTATAGTATCGGCAGGCACCCAAAAGAAAGGCATCTCTTTGACACCCAACAGCGGTCTAATATTCTCAATATTGACTAGGAAATTTGTGTTTAAGGATATTAGTGTTACTTTATTCAACCTCCCACACCTTAGTTATTTACCAAAGCCTCCACCTCACCAACACCAGTGTTTTTTAATCCTATCTTAAAAAAGAAAGACAATTAATTGGCATCTTATTATGTCAAAAACCTATGAATATTTAGATGGGCCTATATTTAATACTGGTTTGAGCAGTGGCGTACCTGAATATTTGACACATAACCTAATACATGCAATGAAATTAATAAGCGTAAGGAAAGATACACTAACAAAAGAGTCTTGATTTGTTCTGAGGTCTGACTTTTGTCCATACACACGCACACACGCGCGCGCGCGCTTGCACACACATACACACACACACAAGATACAACTACAATTCCTAAGGGCAGCATTAACAAAGAACCACTACCTAAAATTTTTCTAGTCTAAAGATTTCCTAAGAACTACATAGCGGCGTTGATAAAGAGATAAAAAAAAAGGGCGGCATTGACAAAGAACCACTACCTAAAAATTTCCTAGTCTAAATATTATGTAAATATTATGTCCTGCTACACCTTCTCGCATCTACGTTTGTGTGTGTGTGTGTGTGTGTGCGTGTGCGCACGCGCGCGAAGTATGGGAGTAAAAGGGAAAAGAAAAGACTTACGATATACCAGAAATGTGTGCAGTGCATTTGTATTTGAATGACTACTCTAAATTTTCCGTGGTGACGATGGGAGACAAAGCGACAAAGTTTCTTGTTAATAACTACAGTATATCCCTTTTATGACCGAATGAAGATTTGTACACAGTGCTTAGCTGTGAAGCCATTTTAAAATGGTCAAAAACGGCCCTTTTAATGCAGTTTTTACCCAAATATCATTCAATATTTCAATACTGTTCAGTATTAGGAACTTCTATTAACTCCTTCTCTCCATTAATGTTTAATCAGAAATGATCCACGTGCAATATTGTTCTTGTAAATTTACTATTACTAGCCGACTGTATCACAGAATTGATTGGCATATGGTGCACGCTCTTAACCCATATGATGTACTGAACACACTCCAAGCTTAATTATAGTATTTCTTTCTACTGAACTTAAGTTAGAACCAGAACTGAAGGAGGCCTGCTTACGATTTTATTGTCAATACTCGCTTTGCTCTTTGGAGGCTTCACCCCCAAACCTTCAGTGAGTTTTCTTTGCAAGTAATGTAACTCTAGCGTTGTTTTGAAATTAAAAATTATGTGGAAAATGTGCAAAATTTACCTAAAATCAAAAAAAGCTAGCTCTGTCTAAGGTATAACCGGTGAAGATACGACAAAAAGTAATAGGACAAAACTTGTGGATCTAGCCAAATCCGTAGCTGCTGTGCAATCCGTTTTTTGATAGGTCTTACCGTTTAGCCACAAGAGACCTCCAAAGAAAGGTCCGCACCGACTTTAAAGTTGCTCCACCATATTGAATTTTTTTCTGGGGTTAAAAATTTTTTTTTTTTAACTTTTTGGAATTTTCCCGTCGGTTACAGGCTAGAAGCTATAAGTTTGCAAAATTTCAAGTTTCTAGCTTATTTGGAAGTGGGTAAACATTAATGTCAGTGAGTGAGTGAGTGAGTCAGCCATGTGGCTTTATATAGTATAATAACCCCCCTACCTTCAGTTTTCGAAATGAAAAGAACAGTATAATTGACAAATATACTGTACTAGTGGTTGTGGGTGAGTGTAAAGAATACGGTTTGGTTAAACTCAAGTAAATATTTTGTCTGACAATCGTTGCACCATAACTTCAATAGAAATGTCCTGCAGGAAAGCCTTGCGAGATGCTGTGTTTGTGTTTCTTGTGGTTTTAACCACTTCCGTGTTACCTACCAATGGGCTAATATCACTGTTAATTAATATCAGCTCAAATTTTGAGCGTCAACTTTTGTCCACTAGATTGATTTTAACATTTACCACACGATCCCAATGTCGTAAAAAATTTTCATCTTCTAGTGAGGCAAAAGAGTAATATCACAAGTCCTCGCAGTTTATTATAAATGTAGGCTCATTATAATAGCTCTATTTATTTAAGTGACTGTTAAAAATAATAACAAACTGACTAGTTTAATTATGGGATTTATTCTAAATGTGACAATCCTATTTTATCAAAATTATACAAAAATACAAATTATTATTTCATTTCATCCGCCAGATTGAATTTGTATTACAAAGCTCGACTTGTGTGTTCAGTTTGAACTTGATTTGATCCATGAGGTTTCACCCTCGTCAGATGAACTTCTCATTATTTTTTCTTCATGTGTAACTTAACTAATTAGATCGGCAAACTGCTTTATCGCCCAATAAGATGTGCTATTGTAAAAAAAGGTTAGTTCTAGAATTATTAAAATGTTCTGAAAAATTCAATATAGTCACCTAACAAATAACCTAATTTAATAACTAGCTACCTGTTTCAGTGGTAGAATGGTCTAAGGTGTCACTCTAGTGTTAGACTGGACTGCTGATGACAGGGAGATCGGGGTTCAAATCCCAGTTGGATCTACTGAGGGTAATTTTTTCTAAATAGTTTCCCACTTTCCTTCCACACAAATGCGGGTAGATTACCTCTAAAATGCTTCCTTCCTCATCCCTATAACATAAGATTAGCTACGAATGTGTAATAAAGAGCAACACTAAGAGTTTTAGTAATAAAAGAGCATGTAAGACTCGGTGTTTGTATGTTGTTGAAGCGAAGGGAGTATGCAAGGATAGGGATGTGTGGAGAAATTTAGCGAGGATGGATTCAGTACGGAACGTTTTTTGAGCAATATTCACAGTTTCTTGCCTACAACGTAAGGGAACGGCGTAGTTAGGTAATATGTTTGTATTTAAAATATATGCATATAAATTGATCAGATAGTAAGAGGCAGTGATAGGAAATAAAAATAAATAACTAGTTATCAGAATTAATATCAAGGAATTTATTTTAGTGACGGTAAGTCTTACATTGGGTGGCTAGTGGTGAAATCTTGTAATAGTAGATGCTCAAATATTCTTTTTAACATAAAACCCTATTAAAGAATTATTTAAAGTGTTTGTTTTTTAAATTATTAATGTTCTAGTTGCCAGGAACTGTATAAGACTTCACATAAGTATTTAAAATAAATGAAAACACACATTATTATCAACAATACGTTCAGGGTTGTGATGGGAAATTGAACCCTTATATAATTAATTGCATTCTATATAAACGCATTATTAAATCATGTTTAATCAGTTACAAGGTCCAACACCTTAGCTCAGTCGGTAACGTGTCTGTCTACTGAGGTAGGAGTCCAGGGTTCAATTTCCGGAATGGCCTAAGAATTTATCATGACCGAAATGTGGTTTTCCCTCTTTCTCAGTGTTGAATTAAAGCCTGGAGGGTGGATGTTGTGTCAGTTCTAGATATAAATTAGTTAATAAGTCATATGCTAAAATAATCTGTCAATTCAGAAAGGGCAGGATAAATATCTCAACAAACAAAAACTAGTTTAAATTTCGTGATTTAAGATTATAGCACTAACTATTTTAATTCCTTGGTGTTCTACCTTTCTAAGAAAATTTGTGGTGCAAGATATTTTTTATCAGCTACTGTAGAGTATTTTAAAAACGTAATTATATATTGTATTTCATGATTATATGATTTCTAACAATGAAAGTGGAATTTTCTCTATTGTGGTTTCCCACCTTCTTTACAGGCGAATGCTGATGTGTTTGTTTTCATGAGGTTACAAGTCCTTGTGCTATTCTATCATATTATGTAAATTTAATTAGTGACAGCCAATACCTGTTGGTACCAGGAGCGTGGGACAACAGACATTCAGTCTATATGCATAGAGACTAAACTAGTAAACATGAGTAAACTTAACAAGGCTGTACTAAAGTAATTAATCCCCAACACGCCTTCGACTGTTACCTTATGCTTGCACCAATTGAACAAAGTGCCAGTACCGGTTTGGGAATGTTTAGGCTGATTTAGCTTTACAGATTACAGTTTTATTCTCTTATACTCGTGGTGTAAGGGTGAAAAACATCAAATGAAAACGTCCAAGTGAGACTTTAAGAAATACATATTTACTAATTGCACTTAGTGGGTAATTTTTGAATTGATATGATTCTTAATTTATTTTGTACGGACGTCTACTTAGGTCTTATTAATACTGTATTTGAATTGACAGTGGTAGTAATAACATAAACAAACAAAACTCTAAGTTGTGTTAGTAGGTTTTAAAATATTATTTGTGTATAATTTATTCAAACTTATACATACACAAACACACAAGGTTATGTTAAGTTACATATAATAGGGTAGACGCAGTTATTATGCAGAAAGTCTCACTAAGTTACAGAGTATGTTTAAAAATAAATGCAACACGTAAATAAATACATGTTAGAATACATCATGTGTATTTAAATAGCATACTTGATAAAAGTAGCTTATAGCATTAATCTGGGTCATTAATATATTTAAAAGGTACTAATAGTAGGGTTCGCAATGGTGTTTCAGGGAGTCCGCAATGACAATGCATTGCAGAGAGGTAATGATAGAAGTTTAAAATGGTATTTTAAAGAAAATGTAGTTACGTGTAATATTATTACACTATTATAACAAAAACTTGGTTACATCTTATGAAGATAATTTTTTAACTGATCCTTTTAAAAATGATCGAACATATGCGCCAATTATCACTTACTTTAAAGAGTATTTTCTGTTTTTGATAAAATAAAGACTTATATAAAAAACATTTCAATAGTTCCGAGGATAAAAAAAAGTCAAAACACACCGAACAATACCAGACCAGCTTGTGTACTTCATAGGAGCGCGTAGGCTGGGTGAGCTCAAGGAACTTTCAGACAAAGCACTGAAACTTTTAATGTAATTTTTCACAAAATATTTGCGGGAGCAAGCCTCGTCAAGCTTTTTGTCATAAGGACTATCAAATTAAATCACTTGAGTGTATAAGCTGACTTGACATTGATGGAGACAGACATTCAAAATTATCTAAGTTTTTAAAACTTAGTAACATCACCAAGGTTTCGTTTGGTTTTTAACTTGAACATAAATATGCATCGATGGCCCCATGGGCTAGGGCGTCATTCTAGCAATAGACTAGATTGCCGATGACAAGGAGATCGGGGTTCGAATACCGGTGGGGTGTATTGAAGGGGGTTTTGCAAAATTATGTTCTACTCTCCCTTTACAAAAATGTGGGTACACTTCCTTAAATTCAACCCTCCTCATCCCTAAATTATTGGTGTGATTAGTACATATGCGTATAACCTGAAAAGGTAATAAGACGGGTGCTCCCCCCCAAAAAATATTTGAACATAATCAGATGCTTAAATAATAGTTTTGTCTCGCTAGGCACATAGAACCAAATTAATATTTCCATTCAAAGGTTTAATTTTTTTTTCCTTAACATTTTAAGATTTCAATTTTATCTTATGGAATTTAAACCATTCATCAAAAGGGAGATTACGGATTTTAAAATGTTGACATTTTGGTAACAGGATATCTTAATATATTCAGATAGGCAAATATCTAAATAAATAAAAATAATGATTTAAAAACGTATGTATTGTTTATTTTCGAATATAGTACATTGAATATTATTTTAAAAAACACATGTTATATCAGCCTCATGAGCAGGATAAGATTATAAACATGTTCTAACTGTACAATTTTGATGACATAGATTTGACGTGGGGGCTGAAGTCAGTTCACAGAAACTTTCAACGGTAGTAGAGACCGGAGTAGGCGTTGTAGCCAACACCGTAGCCGGCGTAGGGGTAAGCACCGTAACCAGCGTAACCAGCGTAGCCGTAAGGGGAGGCCAGGTACACGGCCTCAGAGCCCTTGAGGGACTCCTTGGGGGCAGACTCCTGGGCGAAAGCAATGGCGAAGATGGCGAAAAGAGCCAGAAATGCAAACTGGAAATATAAATAAAAAGCTGTTTTGTACAAATAAGTCATTAACACTCTAAATGTGTTTGCCAATTTACGATAGTAATATAATTATATATTTTTTATCATTACGATTACGTAAATGAGATATTTAAAAATATATATATTTATTATATAAAGCTATTTTGTCTTCAGTAGCTATAAACAATAATAAATGTGTCATTTTAAGGATTATAATGTTCATTGTAAAATTATATTTAGTTTCTTTTGACCCTTTGTTGACATGAATTTATTTTCTTCCTTTGCCAGAAACAATCTTACACCTCAAAACGTCAAATATTAACATCCGGTATAAAGTTTAGACATTTTAACAAACTAACAAATACAAGAACTTTAAAACCCATGCTGGCGGGCATATAGACAAAGGCGTCAGTTTCGTCAATTATGTTTTACTGGTGACAGGAAGGTTAAAGTTCGAGTGCATAACCAGTATAATCAGGTGTTATTAATAAATAAAATTACACTCTCCCTCTCCAGAAATGTGAATACACTTTCAATATTAGTAAATGCTTCATCTTATCTACAATATTGTTTATAAGTGTTAATCCATATGGTTAGTAAGATGTTACGCGCACACAACTTGAAAATCTTATTAATTATAGATAGGGCTTGGTCATATTTTTATTATGTATAGTTTGAAAGGGAGTTAATTATATGTAATATATTTTCCGGAACAAATGTAACACTTGTGTTTGACAGTGGAAACCAGAGTTGAACGAACCTTTATCTAAAACATTTGACATAAAGAATGACCCCTTTCTATATATAGCTTTATTTTCAATTCATTTCAATCATTATTATGTATTTCTTAACATACACCAACCTTTTTTTATATTTTATGGAACACTACTTTAGTTTTATGTAATAATTAATAAAGGAGTGATGAAGAGATCTTATCACCAGCGTGATTTATTAGCTCGGGAGATTAGGGTTTAGAATTAAGTCGGGTGCACTGAGGTGTGGGTTTGTTTTCCATTATGTGGATACTCATTTTCACCATGGTTCCGGTTTATTGCTGGTACATCTCTTTAAAGCTTACTGTCAAATATATTGACTCCATAAAAGAAGAATGATATACTTAAAGCGTAATTTAAAATACAAGCATGCGTGTGAGCGTAAGAATTGGCTATTTAGATAAAATATTATTTAGTCAAAAAATATTAGTTTAGAATGCCAAATTGCTCAAAACACTTCAGCTATTATAAAAATATTGATCTCCGGATATATTACCCTAAACTACCTTTAATATTTACATAAGCACATTTAAATTAGTTATCATGAAATTTTCAAACAAAGTTTTAGGGATTTTTGTTTTATTCCACCATTGCTTCTTACACAATTCCTGGATATACGCATTTTAATTACGTTGAAGAAGTATGAATGAGGAGCTAATTCACGCTAATTTGTATGGGGTGAAAGTGGGAAACCATTTAGGAAACACCACCCTCTCTACAATCAGCTGGGATTTGAACCCTAATTTTCCGTCATTTGAAAACCAAAATATATGTATCTGACATTTGGCCCAAACCCCCACCGATGCAAATATGTTGCTACTTACGACAGCCTTCATTTTTGTTGTGGAGTGTTTGAGTGATCGTGTAGACTAGGAAGTGCTCTGAAGCTTGTGATACCAACATTGTGATCTGTCTCGGTATTTATACCTCCCTTCCTAAACTGGAATCTGTGGGGCGACCTTGAGTGACGCTGGTTTTAACAACAAATAAATGTCACCGCCTAAATGTTGACCCTGTTATACAACCGAATGGAAATGCACTCTTATATTAAACGAAGCCAGTGGGGCACCCACGTGGGGGGAGGAGGCCTAGGGGGGCTAAAGCCCGCGAAAATCAGTTTATTTTTTATTTATTTTTAAATTTAGCTACAGTTAATATTTTAGGAGTGGCACGTGACAACCCACCTTTGTAAAACAAGCCTCTGGAGGAACACGTAAATAGAGTGAATCCTGAGATTCACAGAAAAAAGTTACGGCAGTTGTGCCCAACTAGATGGGTTGAATGACATGATTTAGTAGTGGTGATGGTTCAGTTGATGCTCCTTGTTGCAGAGCTTTAGAAGAAATCAAAACATAGGATATTGCAAACATGTCATCAACTGCTAATCTAATATGAGTTGCCAGTCAGTAAACATAATTCATAGTATCATTGTTGTCTTTAGAAAACCTTCTGAAAGACACTCTTCCCCTAAGCAAGAAACTACAAACCAGTTATACATAACTGGCATATGCTGTTACCCATGCCTAGAGTGTTAAGAATATATTGGTGAGTGAAAGTAGGCATGTTGAAGAAAACTTTAATAAACTCTTTGATAGTGCAAGAAAGATGGCAGAAGATTTAGGGACCGCTATAAGCATGCCAAGGGTAGTAGGAAGACAATCTCAAAGGTGCAATGTTTCACCCGATAGTGAGGAAGAATATTACTGTCGAGCTGTTTTCTTACCATGAATTGATACCCTCCTAAAACAATTTCACACAGATTTTTTAAACATCATTACATTGGTGTTTCTTATATCTGAAGAAACTGTTTTTGAAGAAGAAATTGCGCAGTTTGTAAAATTGGGAAAATTTTACAACGATGATGTTTTAACTTGTAAAATGTTTTTTAGGTGTTCCAGTGCTAACAAATGAACTTCGCCTATAGCATGAAGCCTGTAGACTAAACAAATTGCTCCTCTTACCAATGCAATTGACACTCTCAACAAATGCTACAAAGGCATGTACTCAATTTGTTGAAGATTTTCTGCACCCTTCCAGTCTCAACAAATACACCTGAGAGGTCATTTTTGACGATACGGCCACCAAAACATACCTCAGAAATTCAATAGGAAACGTCAAACTGAAAGGGCTGGCCAATTTAAATATACAGAGAGAAGTTCCTGTAGACACAGAAAAGTAATCTCAGTGCTCAGCACTAAAGGTTCAAGGAGGCTGAAGTGTTTGATAGCCTAATGACTGTATACTGAATAGTAAATGAGAGGTACCTGTGTTGAGTTATCTGCTTCTTAATTTTACATTTAATAAAATTGGCTTAGTACGGTTTTCTTTTTCTCGCTTTAAAATGTAAAAAAAAATGTTATTTCTTCTATATTATTTAAAATAGACTAAAGTTACAGACTGTGTCAAATTCTGGCCAGAAGTGTTCATAAAGATTAATTGGGTGAAAATTATTTTGATAGAACTGCGATAGCATCATTAGCTAGTTCCCCGCTCCAAAGCGGATGTTGATCTGTTATTCAGCCACATGAACCTAACGAAAACCAAGTTGAGAACTCGAATGAAAATATAAACTTTACTTGCAATAATGATTGTGCGTAAGTTCGGCCTTAGATGAGAAGAAAAATGCTGCCATGACCATGTGATTTTTAGTCAAGCCCATACACATATATGTGTGCCGCCCCCCCCCACCCTCCCCCCGCGTCCCCCGCCTCCGCTCCCAAACAAGAACAAATACTGGTTGTGCCACTGAACTCAGCACCACTGATTAATTGCAATTTCCAATTAATCAGTGCTTAAACAATTATATATACATATGCTGTATTGGTTCTTGTGATGAAAATTTGTTTATGGGTAGGTTACTGATTCTTCAACAACTTGAAATATTTAAAAAATTACTCTAATGATTTGGTTTCAAATGAGTATCTTTGGACTGTTTGACAAGAAAAATCTTATTGTATGGTAATTTTTTGGGTAAAAATTCGTTTAAATGTAGTTTTGGGATGACCGATAGTGTTTATGGGTAGTTTACCAACAACTGGAAGTGTTTGACATGAGTGACACATTACACTGTATATGTACTTGTATTGGGGGTGAAATTTCATTTATGGCTCTAGCCATTTCGTTTAAAATGTATATTCGGGGAGTGTTTGACATGACATAAAACTATATACTTGTTTATTTAGGGAAAATTCGTCTAGGGGTAGTTTAGTGAAGAGACAAATTTTGAATTTTGGAACAATTTGGGGACATAGTGCTCTGGTTCGAAATAGGTGTATGTGTGTAGTATATAAAAATATTGTTTTTTCTAAAAAAAAAATCATTTTATAGGAGTTTATTCATGACTGATGTCTGTAACAATAGATTTTAAATAAATCTCTAACGATTTTGTTCAAAATTGGCATTATAGGACAATTTCACATGATCATTAATAATAATTAATGTATCTTTATCTTTCTAAATTAAATTAATTAAGGTTAGGTTGGTTAAAACCAATTATAGAAAATTTGAAATATTTCTAAACTGGCTTTAAAGATTGAGTTCAAAATGGATATCTGGGAAGAATATTTCATGATAAAAAAAATTATTTCTATTTTTATAAATTAAATTAATTTAAGGGTAGTTTACAGATAACTTATTATTTTTACTTTCTCTCTATCTTACAGGTAGAGAAAGTATGGTGATCGTCAAAAAATTCGAACTCGAGATTTTGATGAATTTTGACGTTTCATGACTTCCTGAATCCGAAAAAGTGGTTTTTGAATTTCCGTCTGTCTGTCTGTCTGTCTGTCTGTACCTCCAACTAGAGCCTAAACTATTTTACCGATTGAGCTGAAACTTGATATCTAGGGTTTTCATAGGGTTGCCCCGAGGGGTTTTTGGAATTGGATATCTACCCCTAAAATTAAGGGTAGTTTACTGAAGGGAAAAAAGAGAAAAAGTCGATTTTCTCAAAATCGGCTCTAACGATTTTGATTAAATTTCATTTATGAACATTAATAAATATTCCAAACAAAATGGCTACTCTCAATATTTCGGCAAAATGGCTTTAAGGGCTCCGGTCTGATGCGTAAATTAACATTTTTTATAATAGCTCCGAAACTATTTGAGATATGAAATTACTTAGCATTACAAATATGTATATATATTTATAATACAAATATTTTATTCGAAACATATTTTTATAAAATCAATAATTTTCAATCTATACGCAATTATATATATATTTTTAGCTTTTTGGACATTAAAGCTTAAGTATTGCGATCGTAAAAAAAACTAACCTGAAATGTTGATGGATTTCGACGTCTCATGACCCCCCGAACCCTAAAAAATAGTCTTTGCAATGCCGTCTGTCTGTGTGTCTATTAAAACTTAAAATTAAGGGTAGTTTACTGAAGGGCAAAAAGAGAAAAAGTCGATTTTCTCAAAATCGGCTCTAACGATTTTGATTAAATTTCATTTATGAACATTAATAAATATTCCAAACAAAATGGCTACTCTCAATATTTCGGCAAAATGGCTTTAAGGGCTCCGGTCTGATGCGTAAATTAACATTTTTTATAATAGCTCCGAAACTATTTGAGATATGAAATTACTTAGCATTACAAATATGTATATATATTTATAATACAAATATTTTATTCGAAACATATTTTTATAAAATCAATAATTTTCAATCTATACGCAATTATATATATTTTTTTAACTTTTTGGACATTAAAGCTTAAGTATTGCGACCGTAAAAAAAACTAACCTGAAATGTTGATGGATGTCGACGTCTCATGACCCCCCGAACCCTAAAAAATAGTCTTTGCAATGCCGTCTGTCTGTGTGTCTATTAAAACTTAAAATTAAGGGTAGTTTACTGAAGGGCAAAAAGAGAAAAAGTCGATTTTCTCAAAATCGGCTCTAACGATTTTGATTAAATTTCATTTATGAACATTAATAAATATTCCAAACAAAATGGCTACTCTCAATATTTCGGCAAAATGGCTTTAAGGGCTCCGGTCTGATGCGTAAATTAACATTTTTTATAATAGCTCCGAAACTATTTGAGATATGAAATTACTTAGCATTACAAATATGTATATATATTTATAATACAGATATTTTATCCGAAACATATTTTTATAAAATCAATAACTTTCAATCTATACGCAATTATATGAATTTTTTTAACTTTTTGGACATTAAAGTTTAAGTATTGCGACCGTAAAAAAAAACTAACCTGAAATGTTGATGGATGTCGACGTCTCATGACCCCCCGAACCCTAAAAAATAGTCTTTGCAATGCCGTCTGTCTGTGTGTCTATAAAAACTTAAAATTAAGGGTAGTTTACTGAAGGGCGAAAAGAGAAAAATTTGGTTTTCTCAAAATCTGCTCAAACGATTTTGATTAAAATTCGTATCTAGGCGTTGATTAAGATTATAAATAAACTGGCTATTTTCATTTTCCTATGAAAATGATTTTTAGGGTACTTTACAGAAGCGTTAATTTCCGTATCTCCACAACTATTTGAGAAACTAAACAACTTATCATTGCAAAATTGTAGGACTATTAGAAATAAAAAACTTTTATTTGACATATATTTTTATAAAAGCAACAGTTTCTGAGATATTTGCAAATATATTAATACAATTTTGTGAGCTTTAGTTGTAAACATATACTACTTAAGTCTTAACGCAATAATTCTCCAATGCCATAGAGTAATTAAATATAAGTATCTAAAAAAGTATGTTATTTTTCCTTAAATCTCTTAGGAGAAATGTTTGCATAGCAATGATCTATCTCCATTTTAGACTCAATAGTCAATATTTACATTTTTTATTGGTCAAAATGTATAAATGAATAATTAAATATCAATGCGATGACTTGAAGATCTGCAACACCATATAAAATGTTAAAATTTTAACCAGAAATTGAAATTTTAATACGAAGTGTTGACCCTTGTGGAAGACATTAAACTGTTTGAAATGCTCTTAGGTGGACAAAGATGCGCCTCAATTCTCATTGATTATATATCATTGTATATTATTTTATGCGTGTTCTTATGTGAAGTGGTGATGATACAATGTACATTATTCCGTTCAGAAATCTTACGAGTTTATAGAAAGAGAGAGAAAGTTTGTGCGGTCTGCCGTACCATTTATTTAGATATATTTTATATTTGAACGATTTGATTTATATTTTTTTATAGAAAGAGTGTTTATTGTGATTAACCAAATGGTCTGCTGGTTTTTTACCAGGAAAACTTACTTAAAGGTAATTTATAGAAAACCTGTTTTATGATCATTTCTGCCAAGATATATTACGCAATGTGAGAAAGTTTGTGCGACTATGTCGTACAATTTATTTATTATTAATATCTCCTCTATAATAGAAGATGGCTTTTTTTATTTTGGAATAAAAATATTCCATGATTTGCAGTACACAACATGTTGTTTTAAAAAATTAGCAAATAACTTAATCTTTTTAGTATTTTTAGTACATTGGAAGTCATTCAAAGCTAAATATTGAATAGTAAGAAATTGTCTGACACATCGAAATCTATTTTTTTTAATGCAGTATATTTTCTCACACTTTAGCTCTCATCACCCGGCTGGGATTTTAGCACTTTTTTAAAAAAAGGACAGTATTATTTAGATAAAGTGTACCAGCATTAACTTGTAGGGCAAGTTTGAATACATTGAGAAAAAGCAGTTTGATACACCCAATCTGGATTAAAATATCAAACTCCTTGTTATTAAATTAAACAAGACGAAACTAACGCCTTTGTCTTCATGCCCAGAAATGTGGACTTATACGTAATTATTAAAATATTTTTAGCACCACGTCTTACCACACATTCGAGTACGCAATTATTAAACCAACTTTATATTCCATGGGTGTTAATATAGGATACAAATAATAAGATGCTATTTTTGATTACTTTATGAACTGAGTCATTTCTCTATAGCATGTAAATGATTACTTTCATGGTCCAACGGGTTAGAGCCATCATTAGAGAGTTTTGCGATTTAAAAGTTCGATGTTTATCACAGTGAACTTGTGTTTGTTCAGTTTCACTTTCGTAAATATATTGCACAAGGTCTAGTTGTAGTGTTTGTTCGAGAGTAATAATTTAATTGTTGTTGGAATTGATGAATACTCGCTTAAGGTTGAGATGTAGGTAACGCGAGAAAAGGTCAGTCTTTTTGCAGTTTTTATAGCAAAATATATTTTTGTTCAAAATAAAAGAAATATTTCTTCAGTACAAACATAGAAATTAATTTTCTTCACATGGTGATATCAACAGTTGTTGAATATATGTCAAGGGTGTCCTGGAATTTCAAAACTTTTAAATAACTCTTATATCTTCATTTAAAAAGTTTGTTATTTAATGCCGCTATTCTCATGATAGTTATTCAACAACTGTTGATATCACTATGTTAAGAAAATTAAACTCTACGTTTGTACAGAAGCAATATTTTATTTATTTTGGCCAAAAAATATTTTACTATGAAAACTCCAAAAATACTCGCCTTTTCTCGCGCTACCTAAATTTCCACCTTAACACTAAATGATTAAAATTAGGCAAAGGGACATTAAAGGGAATGATTTAAAAACATGGCAAATATAAAATACACTCACAAGTCAATATTAAAATTCTAACCTGTGATAATGAATTGTATTTCACACAGAGAAAAACAAGCTTCAGATAATAAAGCTCCTTTTCCAAAACTCTTTCAGAAATTACTATTTATTCAAGAATTTTTAAAAGCTTTGATGATATTTACAATATTTTTTCCTAATCGATATTTTGATTATATACAAGAAACAGGGAGTAAACTACAGATAGATAAATATTACTTAATGTGTACGAAATACAATGTAGTTTAAATAATGGAAATTATAAAGTAATGGTTAGCTGAATTATGCATATTAATTTAATAGTAATTTTTTATTTGTTCGTGTACTCGTCTTACTACCCGTCTAGTCCCTCAAAATAATTACACTAAGTGAGTAGGGATGAGGAAGGTATGTACCCACATTTGCTATTAGGAAAAGTAGGTAGTCGTGTACAAGTATAAAAACAAGGTAGTACACATTGAAGGATTCAAGCTATAACATCCTTGTCATCTTCACGCCTTTGTCCATGTGATCATAGATTCAAATAATAATTAATTAAAAATTATAGTTGTGTCTGTAATTCTATGAAAGGACCTCAATTTCCACCATTAAAATAAAACTTGAAAAGGATTTAAATGTTTTATTTTTTAACATTAAATGTACAGTAAGTTAAAATGCCGTCAAAGACAGCGGACAATGGAGTGTGGAGCCAGAAAATGAGAAGCTCATAGTCCTGGACGGTTGTTCACGTCTTGGCTCAGGTTGAGCTCATTAAATACAAATATCAGTTTAGGGTCGACCATCGCAGTCCGGGGAGTTGAGCCAATGTCGTCTTTAGTGGATCACGAAACCTCTCAACGGTAGTAGTAGCCGGAGTAGGCGGTGGGGTAGGCACCGTAAGCGGAAGCGTAGGGGTAGGCACCGTACGCACCGTAGGAACCGTATCCACCGTATCCACCGTAAGCGTACGGGGAGGCCAGGTACACTGCCTCAGCGCCCTTGAGGGTCTCCTTGGGGGCACCCTGCTGGGCGAAAGCCGCGGCGATGATGGCGAAAAGAGCCAGAACAGCGAACTGAGGAAAACACAGAACAGTTCTATTAGGCACATTTAATGATCTTAGTAAGAGTGGAAAAATCTTCATTAGATGTAGCCAGAGCTAGAGGAACATTTTTGGTAATAATGTAGCTTATATATGTGTGTAGGGTGAAGCTTCATAAGAGAAGAGGGTCATTGTAGGTTGTTAAGCACAATTGGTCTCTAGAAATCTTTAAAGGATAGTTTCATAATTTTCAGGTTCTTCTAACAACAGTTTAAATATCTCTTTCCCTACTGTTCACAGATTTATGATTCAAATAAAATATTTCGTCTTTAAG
This sequence comes from Timema bartmani, assembly GCA_902151455.1. NCBI lineage: Eukaryota > Metazoa > Arthropoda > Insecta > Phasmatodea > Timematidae > Timema > Timema bartmani. Next base: position 33,717 of record CABFWB010001400.1, read on the forward strand.
CTTTAAGTAGTAATTTTATATTATAATGTAGGGCTCAAATTATTTAAATCGAGATTTGAGTTGTGTGTGCTCTAGTGGGCTTGACACTGATCCCGTGGTTAAGCTGGAAGCTATTTATCCCAATGTGAGTTCCCATAATATCACCAGAAAAAAAAACTATTAGTCAACTTTCTCCTCTCCCTTTGACTTTAGACTATATAATTTAAATTGATAACGGTCATCAAAATGATACTAAGGCAAACTAATTAATTGTCAAGATATTGTCAATCCTTTAAGAAATAATGATGCCTGTATTTGGAAAATAATAGCCTACTTGTAAATGGAGAAATAACCCAATATATTTGAGATGATGAGCCAACGCCTAAGCTGATTATCTGATTCTTAGTGGCTATACCGTAGAGTATTGTATATTCAAATATAGTTCCTTGACTCGATTCTCATGAGCATCTTTCATTGTTCGTTTAAATAACCCACTAATAAATAATTTATTTAGCATTATATTCGTCAATAACTAAGCTTTCCTTTAAAATTATATATGTTTTTATATTTTTTATGTTATATTATTAAGATATTTTGACCCATTTTTATAAAGGTTATGGAAATACGATTAAAAAGTATTTGCTCCATGGGTTTGGAACATAAAATCCTGGATTGAAAAGGTGTATTTTGTGAAATAAAAGTCTAAATGTTTCTTTTGCTTAGTTGAGTTGTCAGGGGGGATTTAAAAATAAACTATAAAAACATGGCAATACAGTATGATATCTAAAATAATATTATTTAATGACATAATAAATATTAGTAAATAGTAAATGATATATTTAAAGCAAACAAATATTAATTTGTAATATTATTATCAATATTAATATTATTTTTTGTTCAGGGGGTAGATTTTTATATTTGGTGTGATGTCCTAGGTTAAGCCAATTTTTAAGTCAGTGCTAATTCAATCCTGTAATTCTAAAGCGAATTTCAAAAAATTCTTCACAAAATAAAAAAATGTAAAGTTAAAAAAAATGAAACCTTAGTTCTCTAATTTATTAAATAATTCGAAGTACATTTAAGACACGCCATTACCTATTACACGCCTTACGTATTTTCGTCCGAGTTTTATCGAGATGAAGGACTGACTTATAAAACTTAACACTTGCTAAGGCTTTGCCTAGAATTAAAAAAAATATTGAACATTATTCATTAGAAGAATGAAAAATTGAAATGAATATAAAGGTTTTCAGTTTTAAACTCGCGGTACTAATATTTTTATCATATATATGAGACATTGAAATGCTTCATTAGAGATGAATGCAGTATTTAATTTGTTTTAATAATCCTGGAGGCCTACGCACCATCAATAATGGATCAGATTTATTTCAGTATTAGCTTACAAATTTTCACAAAATTGAATATACACGGCAATGAATTGAAATATTCACTGTAAAATCGTATTAAATAACTAGTCAAATTTATTTTAAATCGAGGTCTAACTAATATTTTGATCGTAGAGTATGGTACTAAACTTCAAACATAAAACGTGTATTTTAACAAAACTAAAATAATTAATTGCATTCGTTGTATGGTTAATTGAGTTTCGCACCTTCCTAATACATTTTTTTATCCATTTGACCACAAAATATCGAGTCTACAATCTATTATTAAAATCCAAATCTTCAAAGCCATGAATTTACAGTCCGGCAAGATAACATTATATTACTATTAGATATTCAAGGTGTATTTTCTAAACACAACGTTATATCAGCATACGACTTACAAGCTACAATCGAGCTTAACTTATGACAAAACTCTACACTAACATACCCGACCCTCTATTAGTATCAGAGTAATATAACACTTGAATAAAATACTAAATTATTCTAGCACCTGAAAAAGATCAAACCAAGGTCCTCTATAGACCTGTAGTCCTCTAACTAGAAGTAACAAAACACATTAAAACATCTAGCCATGGTCTACACGCTTGACAAATAACATCCTAGAATACAAACAATCTCCAAGTGGATGTAAGTACTTACTACAGCCTTCATTTTGGGAGTGTTGGTGTTTTTTGAACAGATCGTCTGTAACCGCAAAGAGAAGCTTCTGATGCCCAACAGACATTTTCGACCTGTATTTATACCACCTCCTTCACAACTCCAAGCAACCCGGCAACCTTGAATTCTACTGATTTTCGTAACAAACTTTGACGCCTCTAAACGCAATTTAAAGTATAGTCAGTCCATCGGCTGAAGAACATTTTTTTGACAGTTAAAAAAAAAATTGTCTCTACTCCTACGAGTTTATAAATCAATTAATGTAATCTTGAACTGCCACTTTTGACAAATGTCGTGAACTTTTGTCAAGGATGTTTACTAATAATAAATTGCAATGTTCTCCAAAAGGTTCTTGAAGTCGCGGATGAGGTATAGATAGATTATCTCAGATGTTTCTCACTCCCCAACCTCACCCACCTTCATTACACGCCGTTCCATTGTCCTAGGGTGTGGTCATGCCGGACTAGTTTTAACTTTTATTTTAATATACATACTATGGTTTTGCTCAGGGTTACGTTGTGTTCAAATGGTCAGCCTTGAACTTGGTAATTACGTGAACATGTCTGACAAGTCAACAACTTTACGGGGCTCCCTCCTCGTATCCTTATAATCAAGCACTAGATTCCTATTGGAAATTGCTCGTTGCCCGAAGGCTCTATCCCTTCACCGCCCAAATTATCTAATTCTCATTCGCATTTTGGGGAACCTTCTAGAGTAGTGGCTTTAAGCCTTTATTTAGGGTGCGTCTCCATTCATTTGTATATCTCAAGTACCTCAATATAGTGTAAGTATATATATATATATGCATATACAGTGCTTAACTCCTGACGGAACGCGGTGGAACGGCGTTCCGGTACATCTATTAAGGCAAACACGAGATTCATTCAAACACAATCACATTATGATGAATTTTAAAACTTTTCTTTTGTTTTCAGAAGAAAATAATGGCTTAAAAACACGTCATTTTAAGCTTAAATTTAAAAATCTGGGGTGGGGAGGGGGTAAGACGTAGTGCGTTCCATATGTATATATATATATATGTACCACGTCTCACTATCCGTTCGGGTTGTAAGCCTATAATTAACTAAAACCATTTTTCGGCGGCCGCATGTCCTAGGGCGTCATGCTCCCAATAAAATATACTACCGATAGCGAGGAGATTGGGATTCGAGTCCCGGTCGGGTGTATTGAGGGTGTTATTTCCTAAATAGTTTTTCACTCTTACTCCACGCAAATACTAGTACACTTCCTTTGAATTCAACCTTCGTCATCATCCCTAACAAATTAGCGTAATTTGTCCATATGCGTATAACCTGAAGAAGAAGTAAGACGCAGGGCTAAGTTAAAATAAATGTAATATATTAAGGCCCTGCTCCCAATTCATACTGGGTGATTTATAACTTATTGATTAATTCAAGAGGAATGTCTGTTAGTTTGAGTAAACCACTTCCTTCTTCAATTATAATCACTTAGACCTAAATATTTTACATATCAGTTTACGAAAATAAATACACAAATTTTAGTTTAATAAAAACCTTTCTAAACTTCACATTTCATTTAGGTAAAATTTATTTGTGGCTTTAATACTAAAAAATAGATATGAAAATATTAAGGAAAATATAAAATTCACATTTTAATGAAAATAAATAGCTACTAAAAGCCCTGGGCTTGTTTCATAGAATTTCTTTTTATTACAATAGATTCACATTAAGTTATCTCGGAGCATAAAAAGGCCGTGGTGAAGTTTAAATTATTTTTACGTATCCCTGAGTGTAGGGATAGGGTGTAATGAGATGGACTGGATAGAACTAGTTCAAAATAGGGATATGATGTAATGAGGGCTGGATAGAACTAGCTCAAGATATGGATAGGGTGCAATTAGTTTAACTGGATAGAACTAGCTAAAAATAGAGATAGGATAATGAGGTGGAATAGATAGAACTTGATAGAGATATGTATAATGAGGTGGAATGGATAGAACTAGCTCAAGATAGAGATAGGGTGTAATGAGGCCTGGATAGAACTAGCTTAAAATAGAGATATGGTGTAATGAGGCCTGGATAGAACTAGCTCAAAATAGAGATAGGGTGTAATGAGGTGGACTGGATAGAACTAGCTCAAGATCGAGATATGGTGTAATGAGGTGGAATAGATAGAACTAGCTCAAGATAGGGATAGGGTGTAATGAGGTGGTACTGGAGAGAAATAGCTCAAGATAGAGATAGGATGTAATGAGGACTGGATAGAGCTAGCTCAAGATAGAGATAGGATGTAATGAGGACTGGATAGAACTAGCTCAAGATAGAGATAGGATGTAATAATGACTGGATAGAACAAGCTCAAAATAGAGATAGGGTGTAATGAGGTGGACTGGATAGAACTAGCTTAAGATAGTGATAGGGTATTATAAGCTGGAATAGATAGAACTAGGTCAAAATAGAGATAGGGTATAATGAGGGGGAATAGGTAGAGCCATCTGAAGAGAGAAATAGGGTGTAATGAGGTGGACTGGATAGTACAAGCTTAAGATAGAGATAGGGTGTAATGAGGTGGACTGGATAAAACTATCTCAAAATAGGGATTGGTTGCATTATTTTGTAAGTGTGGCAGTAAACTTTCTATTTCTTAATGTATATAAGTAAACAAGTGGTCTAAACCGTTTTTAATATTTGTCATGAGCATAAAGGAATTTGATGAGATATATTTTAATAAAGAGAAAAAATTATGATAAATGCCATGATGCCTAACAACATATTATAAGCAATATATAAATATACAAGCATTATTTTATAAGTCACTTCGGTGACCACGTGATCTAAGGCGATACTCTCGCAATAGATTAGACTGCTGATAACGGGTAGATCGAGGTTCGAATCTCAGTCAAGTGTACTGAGGGTGGTTCTTCCAAAAATATTTCCACTCTACCTCCACGCAAATGTGGGTACAATTCCTTTAAATATGTCCTTCACAATCCCTAAAACCATTAGCACAATTAGTACATAAGCGTATAAACGAACTGGTATAAAAACACGGTCATAATTGTATTTATTATAAATTTGTTCCAAATTATTTTATTCTAAAAACTACAAAAATACATACATACCTTAGCGCGCATCAATTTACAACCTTAAATTTGCTGATGGTTATTACTGGCTCTAGAGCATAAGAATAGTTAATTATTAAAGCTTCTCAAATATATTAAGTTTGTTGTGTGATGGATTCTTCAATAGCGCGATATTTTCTCCGTTCCTTTGTTTGTGTAATTAATGGACACCTGCGGGATGCAGACCAGTATTTTCCAGCTGTGTGTAAGATAAATATCTGTCAGAGGCAAACCGCCCACGGAAACTTGAATCGCATTGTTAAACCTGTCTTAGTTGACTGGACCACTGTGGTAGTGTTGTGATCTGGTTCTTGTCCCATACAAGGTCAAGGTCTAGGTACAACACTGTATTTTATACAAGGTCTAGGACTATGTAGAACAATATTATTTGCAAGGTCTAGGTCTAGGTACAGCAATATCATATGCAAGTTGCATCGAAATCCGAATCTAAAACTAGCTTAGATTTGTATTGGAATTGAAATTAGAAATCTAAAAAAACCTTTGAAAGAATTGAATCGTATTCGAAATTTCTAATCCAAATAGATGCTAGAATAAGATTAGAAGGAGTTTGATTTGAAGTTCAAATTTAAAGGATAAACTTTTGAATAACTCAACTTGCTATATCTACTAAAATCACTCCATTATCAAATAATAATCGACAATTTTATCATAATAGGAAGGTTATGTAGCAGTATTTAAATTTATATTAATGGATCAACTCACTTTATTTTATTGAACTGTAAAATAGTTTGTATTTAATAATATTAATAATCTAATCATTGTTTGGACGCAATTTTTATTATTTTATTATTTTATATGAATCCTCTTTAACATTTTGCCTAATGAAATGAATTTGACTTTTAAAAAATGGCATGATAAAATATTTGATTATGATTTGATTAAAAAATTTCCCGAATAATAGTAGGCCTATTCGGATTCAATTCGTAAGTGAAAATTTTGGAATCACAAAAGCTTAGACATCGGATATTAATTTCTAATTAGAGAAGGTTTTTAAGTGCTTAGCTGGGGTATTCTAGATACTCGTGTATTCTAGATACTCTAGGCTATGGCTGGTAGAGGAGAGGCTGGAGTTTGATCTTTTAGCCCGCATCGGCGAGCCCGTGGAACGAGAGTCAAGCTTTTCCAGTAGATGTTGCTAGTGACTAGGAGGTCGGGCTCCGAATCTCAACCGGGTAGAGAGGTTGGTTTAAAAAAATATGTTTTCCCACCATCCTTTCACGCAATTGCTGGTACATTCTTTATAAATTCTAGTTTCATCATACCTACCCAATTAGTAGTTAAATGCCCGGACACGGTGAGAAGGGTTAATATTCGAGTCCTAATTAGAAAAAAAAATCCTTTTTTTTTTAATGTGAAGATATGTTTTCTAGCTTTGATTTTATTCTATATTTTGACGAGAGAAAAATGGTCATTATTTTTTATTGTTGTATTATGTGTTTTCAATCAATCGATTCTGTGAAGGCGAAGGTTATCAATGAACCATGACAAGAATTCTTCAATGGAAGCACGCAAGACGCCAAATATTATATAAAAGAGCAATGTAATACACTTTGTGTTGTTTCCGTGAGTTTGTCTTCCTCTTGCCAGTGTGTAAGATAAAAACATCAATTTGTGATTCAATTAAAAACACTCTAATTGCTAGATTTAATTTAGATTTGATGATTTGGATTTGAAATATATTCAAAAGGATTAGTTTTTAAAAAATTGTCTGGCAAAATTGAACATAATTTCTCAGGTGGTTTTCAGAAATTTGGGAATTTAATTTTAATTTTAAATTTAATTTTAAATTATCCTTAAATATTTCATATGAATCACAAACAAATACGTGATGGTTATCGCAGTATCAGACCTGATATTTGAACACAATTAAGTTTGCGTACCAAAGATTCCGGGCTTGATTATTGGATCAATATTATTATTACTCTCTAAATTGAATTTTATTCAGATATCAGGTCTGATTCTATGGATAACCATCACCTATCAGTTTGTGAAAAATATGAGTTAATTAATACTTGATTGGCCACATCAAAGGCAGTTGTCGTGATTGTAATTGTGGAAAACTCTGATTGTTTGATACTTTCATCAGTTATTATGGTTAGACTTAATAAAACATTTAGTGAAAGATTGCCCTGGAAACAATAGCTCAATGGCAGAACATTGACACACAGATTGTGATTTTGATTTCTTTTAATTTGCCTTAAATATGTTATTAGGATAAACAAACATAGGATTTCGTTAGTAATTATTACTAAACATTCTTCCGATATAAGTTTGTAGCAAAATTACTAAAGCATTTTCAGTTAGATCAAATATTCCAAAAGTTGCTTATCAGCAAACAAGCATTGATTTAGTATTTCTACTCCTCCGATATATACATTTTGAACAAAATTGATGGGAGCCATCTTCGAACAATTTCAAGATTCAAAAATTCAATAAGGATCCGAATTGGGTGACGGTAACGGAATCCATTACTGCTGAACCAATAGTCCTAGAACCGAGTATAAATGAAGTCAAAGAAGCTATTAGGAAGTTGAAGAATCATAAGTCTCGAGTATAGATTCAATTCCAGCAGAGTTAATAAAGGGATGTGCGGAAATGCTAGTAATTTAATAGAAATTCATAAACTGCTATATTCCATAGAGAACAAGAATAGAAGAAAGGTATTAACTATTATAATATTCATTTTCAAAAAGGGAGATATAACACAGTGTAATAATTATATAGCTATCTCACTAAAACCAACATGCTATACAATTATTTTATCTAACATAATTTTAATGAGAATGACGAAATATGCACACACAAAAATTTGGAGATCATCATTGCGGAGTTAGACTAAATAGATCACCAACGAATCACATTTTTACTACTATGCAAATGTTAAAAAAAAAGTGGGAATACAACATGACGGTTCATCAATTATATATAGATTTTAAAAAGATATACGATCCAACTAAAAGAAACAAATTATATGAGATTTTAGATAAGTGTGTGATACCAAAAATAAAAACTTGTCAAACTAATTGAGGTACGTTTGAATGATACGTGTAGCAAAGTACGGGCTGGATGCACTTATCTATCAGATACTTTCGAAATACACAATGTGATGAAACAAGGAACTTCACTTTCCCCATTACCTTTTAATCTAGCCTTGACCTTGAGTATGTTATTAGGGTAATGTAAGATAATATGGAAGGGTATGACAGTAAACGGTACAATGCAGCTGTAAGGATAAGCAGATGACTAAAAATATATTAAAAATTAGGAAAAAAAATTGAGTCGGGAAAAGCAGGCTTTTACTCAGGCAGTAATTTGTTAACATCTCGTCTGATGTCAAGGAATATAAAACTGAGAATATACAAAACAATAATTTTACAAGTTGTTCTCTATGGTTGTGAAAAGTGGTCTCTTACCTTTCATGACTAACACACAAGGAGATTAAAAAGACATTTGGTCCAAGAAATTGTTTAGGCTACTGGGGAATGGAGGAGGTTTCATAATAATGAGTTGCATATCCTGTACTCATCACAAAATATTGCTAGAATAGTCAAGTCACTTATATTACGGTGGGAAGGACATGCAGCGCGAATAGAAGAATCTAGAACCATGTCCAGAGTGTTGACTGGCAAGCCCATTGGGAATTGACCATTGGTAAGATCTAGACGCATCTGGGAGGATAACATTAGAATGTACAAGAAAGAGAGAGGGTGTAAATGGGGGGACTGGATAGAACTAAATCGAGTTTGGGATAGATAAGAGTACTTTTATAAGTGCGGCCTGAACTTTCAAGTTCCTAATGCCATAGAGTGGGTAAGTATGTAAGTATTAATTAATAAACTACCTTTGCATTATTATTATTATTATTATTATTATTATTATTATTATTATTATTATTATTATTATTAGCACCGCGTCTTACTACCCGTTTGGGCTATACACACTTATGCTAATGTGTAATGGTAGGGTGGTTGTGATATGAAATGGAGGACCTACAGTTTAACGTGCAATCCGAACCACGGTGGAGGCCTGGCATTCCTCACATTCACAAGGTGTGATTAATACACGTCTTGTCAGAGATAAAGGAAGGGTTTGGCAATCAGATAAATCTGTGGTGGAACCGAGGATTGAACCCCGGAACCTCAACACACAAGTCCGACACCTTACCCCTAGACCGCCAGGTCACCCAAGAGCTAGAATTAAAATCACAATTTTGCCTCAAAATATAACATCTTAATATAAAGTTTGAACAAAATATATACGCCAGTTTTGACTCTAACCCAAGGTATTGACAAACATTCAAACAAACAACCAGAGAGATATAGAAACATATATAGCTGTAAGAGCCACTTTTTTGGGCTCGGGGCACATAAAACCTAGGATCGATAATAATTTTGAGCTAAAAAAATAAGTTCACGTTTACAATAGCTTCTTTATATGAGAACGCAAAAAAAACTTATTATTGGGGAGCTTTTTCTATGACAACGTTTAAAATAAATTACAACAATTTTATTTTAGCAATAGGGTCGTGACAGATATTTTCCAAATGTAATCCTAGCTCTATGCCCTTCAAGGAAATCCAAAATTTGAATAATAGGCACCTTTAACTAAAATGGTATGTAATTATTATTTAAAGATCTCATATACTGATAAAATGTTCGTGACATAGTAAGACAATACTCGTGCTGCCTCCTAGCATTCTTGAGCAGGGAGTGACGAGGACACAGTAGTTGGGAATCAATGAACTAGTACAGTACTCGTCACTAAAAGTGGCCGCCTTAAAGTGACACCTTGACGGAATATATAGTAGCTTGTTAATCAACAAGGATTGAGCAATGTAGAACCAATTGATCAAGTAATGTCAAATGTCTGTTTAACAAATAATGTTGTAACGCAAAGTGATCTAAGATTCCAACCTCTGTCACTAACAACATCATAGAGGCATAGAGGCATCGAGATTCAAAATGATGACCAGCCTCTGAGAGATTCAAGATATAGTATTCGAGAGGAGTGAAATTGACCGTCCCAGAGTGACTCGGGAGTTCATTATAAGTGCGATTCCAACTAGCTTGTAAACCCCCTCTTTCCTGCTACAGTGAAAGGATTCATTCCAGTGGCGTAACTAGGATTGGTGTCACCCAGTGCGGTAACTCATGGTGTCATCCCCATGGACCTCCTCCCGTACCAGACCATACAGAAGTCTTAGTAATGTTTTTGTACTAATGGTACTCGTATATCGCAATTCCCGTATATCACTGGAAGTAATGTCGATAGTAGTGACATAAGCAACTGGCAAAATTAAAATTACACCTTTAAATTATAATATAGTAAGCATAGCCAAAATATAGGTATATTTATATAGTTTCATCTGATTAAATTGAAATTCGTTAGTAAAACAATGTAATTCGTAGTGAAAACTTTTAAGAACTTGGATACTTCAGAATTAGGCTCATTTTGACTTTTTAGACTTTATTATTACATGAGATACATTAATTGATTAAGTTTGTGTAATAAATGAAGACCCAAATAAGGTATTTATTTTAGAAATATATATATTTATACATGCGCAATATATTGTAGCATGTAGCAAAAACAACAGAAAATTTGACAAAATCAGAGACTACAGCAGCAACGAAAACAACGCGTGCAGACGTAATTCGAAGCGTCATTGTAATTGGGTGATAAAGACAACTCTTACCGGAGGAGCGCATGCGCTTTAGAAGGTTCAAAAAGTAACTTTATATATTAGCATAGAGTTGTCTTTGTAGGTATATTGATACAGCACATATAAGCTGTGCTTACCAAAAATGTTGTTATGGCTATAGCTAACTACAGGGATATATTTTAAATAATGCATTTCTGCCAATGCACTATATACAATTTGCATAGACAGTCACTTTGGTGTCATCTCCTCATATGGTGCCACCCGGCGCGGTCCGCACCCCCAGGATCCCACTAGTGACACCAATGATGCATTCAGAAAGAAAGCAGGTTATTTGCTTCTCGTTTGTTGGCGCCGGTCGATGTCCGAGCGCTGCTATTATAGATGTACACAGAGAACTCAGACTAGAGCTGTCAGTTTTCAGCAGTAAATGCTGCAGTTAAAATTTATAGTTTATCATCTGATGATGAGTTTTTTACTTCTTGAGACAGTGTCTATTCAAAGTTGTAAAAATATCGGGATGCATCCAAGTGGGAAATAATTTTGTCGCCGCTGTCAGTTCAGTGAGCTGCCCGTGTATCTGATACATTTAGTTCCAAATATAATATGTTGTGCTTAGGTTAAATATTGATAAACCTTTTAATAGTATAAGAGTATGGTATTTACTGGAGTGAACCCAAAACTGTTTTCTGTGACCTAAGAATTTTTTTTTTTACATCTCCCACTCTTAACATTAAAATAATCCGCGTATTTTGGTCGATCAAGACCTACATTCCCAGGAAAGGAAAGGTAATTATTGTAGGAACATATATGTGATTTAAAAAATCGAATTATGCAATTTAATGTGTGGCTACAACACATATTTTATTGGCATTTACATTTTCCTCCTCTGTTCTCCTTCTACTCCACCAAGCAACGTTATAGATCCACTTAGTTTAGGTGATTTATAAATTATTTCTGATCGACTATTCTAGCACCTTAATTTTCATCACCATCATCAACTGCTTCCCGCCTGTGGCTGGGTCACTTTAGTAAAATGCCTCCGTCTTTCTCTATCCTTCCTCCTTTAATTGCTTCCATTCTCCTTCTCTCACTTTTACACTTTCTGTTATCTGCTCCTCCCATCTCTTTATCGGCCTCCCTTGTGGTCTTTTTTCCTACATACATAATTTCCATAATTTTATTTGGCATCCTCTCCTTCTCCTAGCGCCTTTAGAAGTAATTAAATATTAATCCTGTTAAACTTGTTGCATGGGACACGCGTTGACAAGAACGAGCCTGCTCTCACGATGAACGCTCCGATCCGTAAACACAACAGGCGGTCACGGAACTACAAGCGCCTGCAAGCGCTAGCTAGCACTAGCTGGCATTTGCAGTTTTCCACACCAGCGAGTGAATTGTTCTTCAATCTATTTGCTCGAGCTAGTTGAAGCTTGTCAGCAGAGTAGTGAAAATGGATTGTGATAAATTAATTAGTGAAATGCAAAATCGACGCTCTTCTATCTTATTCAAGATATAATAAAATGTAGCTGACATCATCCTATATTGATCAAAAAAAATCTTGTTTTGTTTTCTTTAAGCATTTTATTCAAATGGTTGAGTTCCCCCAGTTCACGTGGCTTTTCATAAATTGGATGCACTGAATGCCTTCGTCGTCGTAGGTATCTTCTCTAGATTTAAAATAGCTACTTTCATATACAAATATCTTTTCACTCATAGACAACTCCATGAAAAGCGTCAACAGGCTATGACTAGCGCTAGTAAAAGCGAGTTGTTTCGTAACCGTACCCTAATGTTGATGAAGGTCAGCGCCGATCAGCACTGGTAACCTGTGTTCTCTTTGTAAGAACGGGTACATTAATTCCCATCTACATCTCATGTTTCAAATGTGTATGATGCGTCACAGCATCTTGCATGACAACATAAAAATAATGTATTATAGTAAAAAAAACATAGATCCTGAAATGCTGAGCCATAAAATACGAATATATTTATAATAGTAATGGATAATATGGATGACGACATTCATCTGTGGACACATGTTGATACAATAAATTTCTAGAAGGATTTCGATCCAACCGGAAATTAAAGGAGCATAGAACAACTTCGCCTTACAAGACAAGAGTTTGATGCTATAGCATTTAATATCCAACTCCTATACATTATTATTAATAACGCTCCTCACTTCAATTCATAATTTATAATAATTTCTAAAATGCTTGACGAATATGTTTTCTATTAATGGCCCCGACAGTATTAGGAAAGATCCAACTGCTGTGACAATACTTGTCTATTGATTTAAAAATGTCCTTTGTTGGTACGGGTATTTTTCAAAAAATAAAAACTCTGCATAAAGATGAGGAATTGAACATTATAGCCGCAGTATTAACCAAACAGTGACAACTTACAAGTCTTAAGGCTTTCATCTGCGTTCTACAAGCACCAATCAGCACTATAATGGGTAAAGAGGAAGCCTGTTTTCTTTCTGAACGAACTCACGCATTAGCCCTCCTTTTCGCTATACCTATTTCTCTCCAGTAGAAAAATCTTATATTATTGTTGGACAGCTTACAACAGTAGCCTATTTCTCATATTTTTTACTAGATCCTCTTTCATTCAAATTATGAGAAAATCTATCAACTAATTCAAATTAATAATTAATAAGTTTTAAGTTAAACATATGTCTTGAAATCATAAATAAGAAGTTAGATTCTTCTATTAATTTTACTAAATTTAATTCACTAAAATACTAATGACAAAAAATAAACCTTCAAACCTAAGATAAAAATAATATAACTACCTTCCCCCTCCCTCCCCCACCTTGTCTTATTACCTTTCTGGGATGAAAGCGTTTTAATCACGCTAATGCAATAGGGTTGAGGAAGGTAGACACTAGAGAAATTAATGTACCCCCATTTTCGTGAAGGAAGAACAGAAAACCATATTAAAAAAAACCTTCAGTACAAGCCGGATTTGGAACCCCAACCTCCCCATCACTGATCAAACAAATCAGTTCAGTGTAACATTTAGTCCACGTGCTCACCATTGCAGATGACCTCCTTAAGTAGCTCTAAACCAAAACTAAATAAAGCCATTGACAAATTTAAAGTGCCGATATTTGAGTGTCATTGCAAAACACTTCAGTTTAACAAAAGTATCACTATAAAAATGAACAAATAGTATTAGAGTACAATTGAAAATTATTAAAATATAAGGTCGGCCTTTGGTTTATAGTTATTAAATTATCCAAACGGATTATTTCCCTCACAAACCTTGGAAGCAAGTTTTCTCCTAATGTTTATTAGGCAGTATCTTGTCGTGGAATGTTGCAGGGGAAGCATAGCTTTTTAAAACTGTACCTGTGATGTGTTCTAAGACACTTGGGCCCTATTTGAACAAGCATAAATACTATTTACATTCCTAACACGGGAATTTATTTCCCTCGATACCTTACCAATAAGGTTTTTACTGAGGAGTGTGAACAATTCATAGGCACTTCACAACACGCCACTGTTGCTAGGTACTATTTATAAGTGTGGAGTATGATAAGCTGTGTTATCTTATATCTTAACTCATGCTGGTATTAAATGTTGACTAGGGTGGACTGGGGAGGAAGAACAAATGATACTATTTCTGAATTCTAACTAATTTTATGCAATTCTAGCAATCCATTTCTTCTAAATCATCATAATTCATAGCTGTTCTTTCAAATGTGTTTATCAATACATCCTGATGCTTGACTGGGCGACGACGGGGCGAATGGCGACCAGTTTACTACCTCTTCCTTTATCAATGAACATGTTCATTACAAATTAAACAAAATAAGCTTTTGTGGAGCTCATTGAACTCAGTCAACTCAAGGGCGCCCAAATAAGCATAAAAGTTTATGTTTAGCAAATGAAGCAGGGCAGGGCATCCATTCTTCTATGTTTGTCAATAGTTAATAATCTATAAAGTATATAAACGATGAATTTAGTTTAAAAATGGCACCTCCCATAAGTGAATTATGAAAGTTTTTTTAAGAAGTTGGATAGCGAAAAAGGTCATGGCTGGAGAGTTCCAAAACTAAAATTATTAACTATTTATCCTGAGCATAAATTTGAAATTTGTTGAAATGGTAAAGAAACCACACTAAAAGCCCAACATTTTAAAATTTTGAATTGAAAAAATAACAGGGTGGGTGAAATGGGCATAAGAAGAAATTTCCAAAATAATATAAAACAAACCTTTGCTATGTTATAAAATAGAATTTTGCCAATAGCTAGAAAAGTATGAAAGTTTTTTATTTTAAATTTCAAGTTAAGATCTGGGTTGAAGGAGAGCTAAGAATTTCAAACCTACAGTAATATAAAACTGTTTCTAAGTGTGGTATAAAATTGAAATACTTTCAAGTCATTAGGATGATCATCCTAAATAATTAAATACTAAAAAACAAACAGAAAATTAAACATTTCAAAATTGGTTTCAACAAATGAGGTCTCAAAATTTTCCAAGCCAAAAAAGCTTCTTGGTGTGGAATAAAATTGAAATTCCCGGATAACCAAATTACGTCTGAATAAATTGAATTTCAAAATTGAAAAACGGGAAGTGTAAGAGTTCGAAATTTATACACCTAATGTGGAACACTATTTTCGGTAGGGTTAAAAATTGAAATTAGGCAGCATGTTAAAGAATCAGATCAGATAACCAAATAAGTATTCAAATTTCAAAATGGTAATGTGGGAATGACAGAAATAGTTTGGATTTATTATCAAAGAAACGAAACTAAATAAACATAATTTATAAGCAAAACCACTGAAAAATGACTAAATTTAAGAAGCTAATTGAAGAACGCTAACAGTGGAACTCTTTTGTGAGGCACTAATAGAACGAACAACAAACTTAACAGTTTAGTGTTATTATCAAAGAACAAAACGCAAAACAATAAAATTAATTTAAGACGTAAATGCAAACACACTAAAAGTGACTTTCTTACGTGGAAGCACTGTTGCAATGAACAATAAAATACATATAATATGCATTATTTTCTATTAGTTTTTAGTCACTATATTTATTATAAATCAATGTATTTTAATTATGAATTGTGCACTGTGCGTTATGCATTGTTTACTTTTAGTTTAGTGCTACGTATGAATATAAGCCTAGCCTTATCTATGTTAATCAAAAATCAAACTACTATAGGTGACAATTTACTTATGTGTATTGTTTATTTGTGAAAGAAACACAATTTATCTTCTAAAGCGAATGTTAAAAATGACTGAAAACATAACTCCAAAACAATCATTGACAAGGAGATTTATGGTAGGTTTGTTGATATTTCCAAAACAATTGTTGCCAATGAGACTTCCAAAGAAGATGTAGACATTAAAAGTTCCTTTGCTGATGAGATTTCATGATAGTATGTAGTTTACCCTGATTCTAAAACATAAGGAGTACAACAGAAGAATGCTCATCTTGATCCGAAGAGTTCTTTTTTAGTTTACTGTGAACAAACAAACGTAATAGAACTCACAGACAAATTTAAAATTGTATTATGTGTATAAATGGGTAATCTTAACATGAAGTGGTCCATCAGTTCCAAGGGGGGTATAAAAAGTTTTCTTGGAGAGTCCAGACGCCCAACTCCCACATTTCCATGACATGTATATAACCATTGTTTGATTTCTGTTTGATAAAATTAGAAGAATCGTATCCCCAATGGTTTTGAAAACTATTTCATTCATAATATCCCAAGAGAATAATATTTGGAAATTTAACAAAAATAATTTCAAACAGTTAATACATAAACTAACGAACATTAAATAATTTAATGTTGGTTAATTTATGTATGTATCTATGTATGTTAATACATAAACTAACGAACATTAAATAATTTAATGTTGGTTAGTTTATGTATTAACTTTTAAAAGTGAAAACTTTAAACGTGGTAGGTTTCATCTATTTAAAAATTAAAAGTTTTCACATTTTTTAGCCTATCCCATATTTTACGAGATACCTAGTTGATTTAGAAATTATTTTCTCTTATTTAATTAACACTCTTAAAAAGTCTGGCACGTGTTTTTCTAGAAACATTCACACAATTATTATATTTTGGTGTGATGTAAACACAATAGTAACTTGAATATTTACATCTAATTATTTTGGAGAAATAAAATCTAGAACTATTTCCAAGGA
This sequence comes from Timema bartmani, assembly GCA_902151455.1. NCBI lineage: Eukaryota > Metazoa > Arthropoda > Insecta > Phasmatodea > Timematidae > Timema > Timema bartmani. The sequence goes on from CABFWB010001400.1 coordinate 50,716, forward strand.
TTGTGTAAGCTCATTTTGAACACGACATATTATTGCCCACCCTTGATCACCTGTCCAATTATCATGAACAATATTACTAACAGGTTATCAGAGTTTGTCCAATTAGAATGGAAACTTATACATACATATTAAGGAGGATATTAAAACTACTTATATTGCTCTAATGTTTTTTGCCCTTGAACATGAGAAATAATTATATATTTACATTCTTTATGTCTCGATGCAAAAGGTCATAAAAAATCTTAAAAATTAAATATTCTTTTTGGATTTCAAAACTTTTTGCCGATGGAAAAAGACACTTGAACGTTGTAATTGGTAATCAAACTGGAAACCTTTGATTCGTTCCGATGTTAAGCTAATGAGTGATCCAGATTTGAAGTACAGTACTTCTTCCAGAAATTAAGGGATCTAAGATCATTTATCATCATGAACTTGTTCGAGTAGCGGTTCCCAACGGCCACAATCACGGAAACTAGGAAATTTCCAATTATGTGATTGGTTAAATGGCTTTAACCATGGTCCAGATCGTTTGGACTCTACTCGGACAATCATCAATCCACTTTTAAATAGGTATTTGTATTCGAATCTTGGCGGGGTCAAAATACAGTCCTCCCTTGGTGTAAAGGAAGGTAAGATGCGATCTATTCACTACAAGTGTGATCACAGGCGCTAATAACCCTACAAATGTGTGTGTTTCCCCCTCTCCCCCGTATGAGTCTTACTAACCGTTCGGACTACACACACATATATATTAATTACGCTAATGGGTTAGAAATGAAGAAGCTAGAATTAATTTAGAGGGAATGTACCCAACCAATCAGAAAATATTGAAACGTTGACTCCCCCGTAGCTAGAATGACTTTTAAGACCAGCGATTGTCTAAATTATAAGATTTAAACAAACAATCTGCGATAATATTAACATTAGATAACATTTGCTAGTTTTAAACAAACATAAATGCTATATCAATGCTAGACGTATACCCCGAATGGGTAGTAAGTTGCAGTGCTAAGAAAAAATGCAATGTTATTGGTCTTGTCAATATTTAACTATCACTAGCTGCAAGTGCACGGCGCTGCACGGAAAGAAAACTACAGAGGAAGGCCCATCTTGATCCGATGAGTACTTTTTGAGTTTTCTTAGTTTAAGACCTCTGTCTCACAATATATATATATATTAATATGTCCGAGGTGTACAGATTAAAGTTCCCCTAATTGCGTATTCCAAGTTTTATCTTTCTGGGTATCTTGTTTTTGAAGTTCCTGATTCTAGCTCCTACAAAAACACACTCATGACTCAATCATATGAAGACAACACACTCATGACTCAATCATAAGAAGACAACACACTCATGACTCAATCATACGAAGACAACACACTCATGACTCAATCATATGAAAACAACACAATCATGACTCAATCATACCAAGACAACACACTCATGACTCAATCATACGAAAACAACACATTCATGACTCAATCATACAGACACATCCTATTTTTTATACGATTCTGATTGCTCTTAATATATGTAGAATAATAAAGATATCTTTCTATCCCTCAGTATCTCAGGAATTATTATCCCCTCAAAGCTATTCTAATACTTTTTTCTGCGCATGATCAAACACTCTTCAAGCAGTGTCCTTGTCCAACCAATGGCTAACGTGTATTTGGTATAACAGAATCTTACAACTACTTCGTCAAGTGACGTTGTTAAAAACAAGTTTTGAGCAATAGTTCTCTAACAATACCCCACACCCTTCAAGAAGGGTGTTAAAAAGTTCATTTAGTATTAATACGATCACTGATTCTTGAAAGATAAGCTCAAAACAAATAAATAAGATAAATCTATAATGTACTTACCGTTACCGAAAAAAAATAGTTCGTCGTGACTATGAGAAAAGAAAACAGGGCGCGTCCAAATCTTCAGTCGAAGACGAATTTTCACCTTAGCCTTCGTGCTTTAATTGCACATAGTAACTATTCTAAAGCCTACAAATACTTAAGTATGAAAATCTAATATGTTTGTTTAAATCAGAACGGGTTCGGTTAGGCTATGTTGGCAACATTTAGTTTTGGTCTACGAATGTATGTTATAATTTATTGTAAATGCTGAAACAACTTCTTTTTAAGGTATTCTTCCTTCTTTAAACATTAATTTTCGATAAATATTGTCAGGTAAATTGACGATAGTAAATTCTCATCGACCAAAAATTATCCAATTGTCCACTATTTTGGGGAGTAAAATTAAATAGATGATCTAATAATTGTTTGAAGTCAGAGTGTTAACACACATTCCAAAATTAAATTGGGGGGAAATACTTTACAAAATGTAGATGAATTTGTATAGCTAGGAAGTAGATTTACAAGAGCTGGGTGATGTACAAATGATATCAAATGCTGAATGGAACAGGCCAAGAAGTAATTTCTTAGTAAAAAAAGAGCCTGTTGAAAAGCAAGAGTATTAATTTTTGAGATAAGGAGGAGATTTTTGTAAGGTTTTGTTTGGAGCTTTGCACTATACGGAGATGAAATTTAGATGGTAGCAAACAGCTTAGAAAAGTAGAATAGCAGCACTAGAAATGTGGTGTTATAGATGAATGAAGAAGATAACTGTACAGAACGGATTACAAACGAAGAAGTTTTATGAAGGGCGGGAAAATAAATACAACTCTGGCGGAAACTGCATAAAAGAAGGGACACATTTATTGGGCACATAATGAGACATCAAGGTATTCTTCATACCAACATAGAAGGGACTATCGAAGGAAAGAATTCTAGGGGTCGACCAAGGTAAAGATTTATGAGACAAGTGATGCAAGACGCTGGCTGTAAAAACTATCAAGAATTCGTAATGAAATAGTTTTTCATTACACAATAATTTAAATCAAAAGTTCCCAACCCTTAACATATTTCAAATTAATGAATAGTTTCAGAACATAAAACTAAATGTATCCAGATGTGTTTGGAAATATCCTCACATACTTGGATGATCCATTATGTTGTTTTTTTTGTTGTTGCTTACAACGACTCTCTGAAATCAGCTTATATTTCCCATTGTTTAAAACATCCCCACACCCCTATTGCAAACACTTGTGAAATATGACCACTTTGAAAACATTCCTCTATCTCTCTCCCTCACTTCTAGAACGAATGGAGCATGATGCAACAAAAGAAAGAAACAAAGACAAAAATAACATAATAGAATGATTTTTTTAAAAAGATATACTCGTTTCATAACAATACAAAGGAAAAGTCCGCGTCTCATTAATCTACATTTTTAAAAGTCAACCAAACTCTACGAAAGTAAATTCCAATGTTATAAGAACGGTCCATAGCGTGTTAAGCTACCTTATCGTGTGTGCCAGTACAATTATCCCGAATAAACTAGATTTAAATTAATGCAAACAAAATTTCAACAAATTAACATCTTATATATCATATCAATACCAAACCCACATAATCATCGAGACTAACTCCAACCCAGGACTCCTAGAGAAGAGAATCATACAACTTGACTCGACAATGATGGGCTTCACCAACGAAACCTAACGCTTCAAATTGAAAGAGAAAGCAAGAAGAATGAAAGAATGGAGGGCTGCTGCCAACCAACCTAAGAGTTGAGGATCAAAGAAGAAGATTATCCAGTGGACCACTCTCCATATAAATCAGTTTCTTAGGTCTTTCACCCAAATGGTTACTTAAATAAAACTCAAAATTGCTGCGAGTAGAACCTAAATTACCATCCAGTAGCCTGCGTGTCACCGATCAACTATTTCAATAGCTGTCCACCACATGAATGACAAATTATTTAACATTAAACGTATTACTAAAGGTAACTTTATTTCAACATTTTGTACAACGCTATCCATTTTGCATCGGTGTGTTGCAGTTCCTTTGCCGTGACAAATAGTCAGCAGTTTATATAATATTCAATGTACGGATAAATACAAAATTATCTTTTGTTACGTCTCTTATATCTGTAATAATAATATAGAGCCAGATCATCCCAGCAAACGAGTCACCAGATATTATATTAATAAATATTGAATATTCTAGAAGACCTAAGAAGGGGCTTGCAGCTAGATAGTACGAAACTGGTTGAAATTCCGCCACTTTTGCGTAGCACCGTGTGCGAAATAACTAAATACCAGTTACTGACCAGTTTGTGACTTCACTCACTAATCAGTCCAGTCACAGTTGAGTAGCTTCTTGAGTGAAAGGCCTTACTCACCCGTAACGGTGGACGCGCGGACTAAATGTAAAGTTCATCTAGTCTAGTTTTATGGCAACGGGAATGTTAAGGTTCTAAAAACCCATATCAGGGTATACTGAGTTTTTTTATTAAATGTTTTCCCACTTTCCCTCCACACAAACGTGGGTACATTTCCTCTACATTCTACCTTTATCATCCTTTTAGCCATTAATACAGTCTAATGCGTATATCCCGAGTGACTCGAGTCTTTGAGAAAGAAAACAATCTGTGCATATTGTATTTTATTATTATTATCACCGCGTCTTACTACCCGTTTGGGTTATACGCACTTACACTAATGTGTAATGGTAGGGTGATTGTGAGATGAAATAGAGGACCTACAGTTTAACGTGGAATCCGAACCACGGTGGAGGCCTGGCACTCCCAACATTCACAAGCTGTGATTAATACCTCTTGTCAGAGGTGAAGGAAGGGTTTGGAAATCAGATAAATCTGTGCCAGGGCCTAGGATTGAGCCCCGGACCCCCAACACAGAAGTCAAACACCTTACCCCTAGACCACCAGGTCACCGACTTGTATTTTATACCAAACTACAAGTTGTTTGTGAAGTACACTAACCTTTTTCAATCGAAGATAAGTCTAATAGAATAAAATGAAATATTCTCGAAGCAGAATCGATGTTGTAATATCATAAAAAACGTTTCAAGTTATAAAAATATATTTTATGTTTCATATATATGCGACTTTAATGAATATTAACAAATAAGCTGATCATTGTAATTACGGCAATGTTATAGAAGGGACCACTACTCCAGTGTCCAAGTTTCAATTTTCAATTAACCGGCCAGTGGTGTAGTGGTTAGTGCATCTGGCTGCGAACCAAGAGGTCCCGAGTTCAATTACCGGCTGGTACCTTGGGTAGTTTTCCCGAAAGTGGGAACCATCCCGACGGTCACCAGGGTTTGGTTAGTAAGTAGGCTTAATTTTCCACTGGTTCCACACCATCATATTCACTATCACCCTCAACTTATATCATTGGGACATGAAAAGAACCTCCACGGAAAGGATGTACGATTAGTACATTCAGGCGTCCCCTACATTAGTACTGGCTAATATTTAAGCTACTGGGCTACGAATGATGTAGCCCTGACACCAGGGCCACATATAGGGGGGAGGGGGGGGAAGAGGGCAATCATCCTGGCCCTCATATTCCAGGGGGCCACATTTTCCCCAAAAATTATTAAATTCAATTACAGTTTTTATTCTAAATGTTGAACCAAATAATGTACAGATAATTAACAGCAATAAGTACTCGCTTAGAACAGGCCACCATTGTGCTACCGTTGTCGATCTACAGAAAACTAACAGTGCAATGGTGTGAAGAGGAATTTACTTTTGTCAACTTAATTGGATTGATTGTTTGCATTTAATAAAGTACAATCATTTAGTGAGATGATCAATATTCCATAAGACATGAGAAATTATTAAGTAGCATAGGTACCAAATTCATAACAATATATTATAACGGTTTAGTGCTAAAATTGAAGAAATGACGTGCAAAAGAAGGGGGCAGGGGAGCTCACATTTTCTTAAAACGGCCCCTCCTGACACGCAATTGTATATTATTATTTTTCAACTAAATAAAAATTATGTAACTTATGCTATTTAATATTATTTATAGAATATTATATTGCAAACATATTTAACATATTCCGTTTCAAGCAGATAAATTAAGTTATTTTCACAGCATGTAATTATTAATTTAGATTTTCGTGACCTGATCATTAATTTGTAATGCTGATCTAAAAATAACACCATAAAATGACCAAAATTGAAAATAATTGTATGTTTTAGACATAAATATTTTTACGGCCGAGGCTTCGTAATTATTGAATCAGGAATTTTACTTTTGAAGCGATGTCGAAGTTTTTGAAGCTTCGCACACTTCTACCAAATTACAAAACAATAAAACATAAAAGCAAACTAAATATATAACATTATATTTATATGATTGTAAATGATTCAGGTTGAGCACTTGGTAAATTCAAAATAGGGACTTAAATTTACTAGAACTATTACTGCATAGGACTTTATCTCAATCTTTCGGTTATTTAACACATACTTTATAAATGTATATTAGCACACGACTTACATACAAACTAAATCTAAGATAGTACGCCTAATATTTTATATCTCCAGCACCTAAATATTTGTTAATTGAATAGCAGGTTGAACCAATTATAGCTATTTTTTTGTCACCGCGTTTTATTATCCATACAGGTTGTATGCATATGTACTGTACAATACTCATTAGACTAATGTGTTAAGGATGAGTAAGGTTGAATTAATAGGAAATGTGCCCGTATTTGCGTGTAGGGTGTGTAAAACCATTTAGGAAATCTCACCCTTAGTACACCCGAGTGGAATTCGAACTCTGATCTTTCTTTCATTGGTATTATTGTCTATTGCGAGGGTAACGCCTTAAAAAAGTCAACCATCGGTATTATAGTCTATTTCGAGGGTAACGCCTTATATAAGTCAACCATTGAAGTGGGTCAGTATATAATTAATAAACATCCTCATTGGCACCACCCGACATTGAACCAAGGTCTCCTAATCTTGTGGTAAATTTGTGTAGACCTTTATCCATAAAGATGGGTGATGGTCCTAGTTTGTAGTGAGCTCTAAATCATCCACATTTGACAATAAAGTGGAGAGTTAATTTAAACCCAACTGGGGCTCAAACAAGAGAATCTCATTTTGTTTTTGTCAGCTGCAAGACTTCACATTCTCTGCTACAACCAAGGTCTTAAGGAGGTTGCCTAGGCAGCTAAGATACTGCCAGTCAGTGTTGCGCTTAGGTTAAATACTGACAAAACAAAACACGAATTTGGTGTTTACTAAACCCTATGACCCTACATTTATGGCTGTGGGTATATATATATAAAAAATGTAGGGTCATAGAAAATGGTTGTGGGATTATTCCAGTAAACACCAAATTCGTGTTTTTTTTGTCAATATTTAACCTAAGCACAACATCTGACTGGCAGTAACTCCATATATAATATATAAATATATATATATATACTTGGAATTATAGTTTGAAATTTTCCACATTGAAAATTTCAAAACATCCCCATATTTTTGTTGATCATTAAGACTTAGATGCCCTGGAAGTGAAAGGAAGCTGATAAGCCTATAGGGGCATAAAATATATATCTGTTGGTTGAATGATTTCATTTATTAAGGTGGTCACAATACGAATTTTACTAGAGTTTGTGTTTTTCTTCCTCCCTGTTTGTTCTCCTACTGTCGGACATCATCCTCCAGTAACGTTATAAGCTCACTTAGTTTCTAACGCTTACACATTTCTACTCCATTATTCTAATGCCTTAGCGTGATATCGTGATGAGGAAAGGAAAGAGGTAGATCAAAACAGAAACAATGGTTTATGGATGTGAAAACTTTAATTTGTATATTGATATGACAATAGGTGCAAAGTACACTTCAAACACAACTAATGAGTGGGAGATGAGACTTAGAACTAGCGATACAATGTCCTTGTTGAGCGTATGGTCCGTCATCTGATCATCAGGGGCAGGGGGGAGACTGTTCAGCCATAGTAGGAGTAGCCGTAGGCGGGGTAGGTTGCGGCGGGGTAGGCGGCGCCGGAGTAGGCGACAGCGGGGTAGGCCGCGGCGGCGTAAGGCAGGGCGCCGTACGAGCTGTAGTAGACGGCCTCAGCGCCCTTCAGGGTCTCCTTAGGGGCGGGGGCAGGGGCGGCAGGGTAGGGCCCTGGGAAAGGCATCGGGTTGGCAGAAACGGCGGCCACCAGGGCGGCGAGGGCCACGACGAACAGGACCTGCGGGAACAGAACACGGTTATTAGTAAGCCTCGTCATTATAGATGTGAACATCCTGAAACACTGTAGGCGAAGAGGATTAGGAGGAGCAGCTTGACAGGATTGCAACAAAAATAATTCGGAAAGATGATAAGGAAATCAAACTTGACAAACTCATTGAATGTCTCCTAAACAACTCGTTAACTAACTTAATCCAATTTTATTTCAAGAGAATCTCAATAAATTAATTTTTTTAGTAAAACTTGAAAAAAAAAATCCTATAAAACCCTAATATTATCAAAAGCATGTTAAAGTTTTGTCAACAACATCGCACTCAAGAATGTTAGAAAAATATATTATAGAGCGGGAATTCAAACTCTGGACCATTTGTTTAATGTCGCAGGGCTCTATCAATTGAGCAAGTCATGATATAATTATCTAGTCTCAAATCATGCGATTTATGAAGATTTTTGGAAAGTATAGGTTAAATTTTAAGAGCAGGATTATGACTTAATATCAGATAAGTAAGTAAACTATTATATAAATTGCCCCTAAAAAGTCTAATAAAGAAAAAGTTCAGAAATGATAACTTTGATTCAATTTATTCCCTTCCCCACCCCGCAAATTAAAGTTCTGGGTTCGCCACAATGACTGGAGCTACAGGTGGGTGTTTAGTGCTATTATTATTATTATTATTATTATTATTATTATTATTATTATTATTATTATTATTATTATTATTATTATTATTATTAGAACCGCGTCTTACTATCCGTTCGGGTTATACGCACTTACGCTAATGTGTAATGGTAGGGTGATTGTGAGATGAAATGGAGGACCTACAGTTTAACGTGGGATCCGAACCACGGTTGAGGCCTGGCATTCCACACATTCACAAGTTGTGATTAATACACGTCTTCTCAGAGGTGAAGGAAGGGTTTGGCAATCAGATAAATCCGTGTCGGGACCGAGGATTGAACCCTGGACCCCCAGCTGTTTAGTGTTAAATGTACTGTCTTCGAATAAGTTAGTTTGTAAGTTTTGGACTTGTATAGGACTGTTTAGAAAGGGCAGTTGAAATAATAAAGGTATAATCTGGAGGGTACAAATATTAGAGTTCAGTTATGTCTCAGAGTGGTTTTTACTAAATGGTTTTCCACTCTACCTCCACGCAAATGCGAGTAAACCTTCTCTAAATATAGCCTTCCCAATCCCTAAAACCATTAGCATAAATAGTGTATAAGCGTATAACCCAAACGGTTAGTAAGACCCTGTTATAAAATCTTTGAATCCATCCACAGCCCAATTTTACTATGAAGAGACTTTTAAAAAACACACCAATATTTCTTTACGGTCAACCATAATAATATTCTACTATAATATTAATAATATTTTATAAGTATTGATATGATCTATCAAGAACTACAAGCTGCATATCATATGGCATGGCGTATGAATACGTTAAACTAAATCTAATAACAGTTTTAAACGTCAGATAAAACTCTTCCTATAAACATTGAACTGTAGCTCTCAGAACACTAAACAAAATAATGTTTTCACTTTAATAATTAATTAGGTACTTACAAAGAACTTGTTCATGGTTGATGAGGGTGTTTGCTAGTAGCTTGCAGATGAAAGTATGATCAGCTGCTGATTTCAGTACTATGCCTATTCAGTGCAAACAAGCCGTATATATACTCAAACGAACCTCGAGCTTGCGGGGGCTACAAAAATAAAACCAACAAACAAACCATCATCGAATATAAAAAATACGTCGTGTACTCCCTATGGTGGATTTGTAACCTTGCCCTCGGAAATGCGGACCTGCATTATTTTTTTTAATTCTTATTGTTATTAATCTTGATCAGCCACTGATGAATCGTGTTGAGCCTGAGAGCACCCTTTGCAACCTGACGCGGAGCGATTCTATTGGCTGCAACGACTTACACAACAAACAACGCCTCAAGCTATTGGTTGGAATCGTCTCCAAGTGATAGCATAACTCGTCCTTACTTCGGGATTCTCTTCTCTCTTACCCCGCGAAAACTTAGAGAGATTCAGGCTAAGAGCCAAGCAAGTCACACTGGGCTACCCGGACACGCGGGCCAACGCGTCACTCTCATCTAGTGTGGTTTGTCTGCCACAGGGAGATCAGGGTTAGAATCCCGGTCAGCTGTAATAATTGGTTTCCTACTCTCTTTACAAGCAAATGAGGGTACTCTTATTTCTAACCTTTCTCATCCTTATCCCATTAACTGTATTAGGTGGATAGCTCAGATGGGTATTGAGATTAAGAACACAACAAACATTCTGGGTTTAAATTGAATGTGTTCCATTTAGTTTGTTTTTTCTACACTATTACTAACTACACGTCCTAGCTATCCATATATTTACACTAATAGTGAGAATGAACATCATATAATATGGAGGAAATGTACCCTCATTTTCATGTAGGAAAAATTATATACCATTTCTGAAGACCACTTCAGTACACTCTGCCAGGATTTGAAACCCAACCTCCTCATCCTGGGTAAATCAGATAAGACGAGAGTGACACATTTGCCCACGTGCCCACAAGATCAGGTAGTGTTTTGTTTATTGTCGGTTTTTCACTTCGTGTTAGGTTTGAGTTCTAGAATGTATTAGAAATAGATTTAAGACGTGAGGTGCTTATTTCGACAGGGATTCTTGGAGTTTTATTCATCCGATATTCATAAAAATATACATTAAAGCCTACACACCAAGGACGAGTACAACAGTTTCAAATTTCAAAGATATTTGAAAGGAAAGCTGAAATTAAAAAAGTATATTCTTTTGACAGAAATTTATTTGAATGTTATCAAAACTATTTTAATTTTTCTTTTCACTTTTTGAAAAAAAAATTTTTTTTAATACTAAAAATATTTTAAACTTTGATAACTTTATAATCCTTGATGTAATTTTTTTTAACTAGACATTTACATAAAATTTTAAAATATCTCAATAATGATGCCACAATTTAAAAAAATAAGATTTCTACAGTTCTACTGAACCTATTTCTATCTTATTTTTTAAATGAAAGCTTATATATCAAAGATAATTTGATGGATGATGATTTATTTGGATATTGGAAATCTTGAGTTTATATTTCTAAAATCTAAAGGCTTCAGTTGAGATCTGGCATTGAAAACTGGTGCGTGATGAGTCAACGGACTAAAATTATCAGTACCGTCACTCTCGAAAAAGTTGTATTCATATTTTGCATTTCACTATTTTTAAAATGTGTTACTTAGCTTAGTTATTAGTCGGAACCCTTTGTGGATAATATAACAAAGAGCTTGTCAAATATACAAAAGTAATAGCTCCTTTTTTATTCCTGTAACTCCAACTTGAAATGAGTTTTTTACCAGGTATGACCTTGAGACAGTTTCATTACCTCGAGAGAAAAATGCACCACTAAAAAAAAAGTCCATCATCCTTTGCACCTGCAGTTTAGTAATAGCAAGCGAATGTATTATGTTGGGCTCCCGTGTAAATAACGAACCCTTTATAATTGCGACACACTGTGAAAGGGAAGGGGAATAATTTGGTTTATAATATTGTTGGGTGTATTTGAAGACAATATTTTATTATTTTATTACTATTATTACCACCCTGGAAATAACCAAACACCTCTAAATTGATGGAATATAATTTCTGGTTCGTGAGTATTTAACCTCTATTTATAATCTAACATTCGAATTTTGATTTATCTGTCACAGGCAGCCCAGTTAATTATGAACCTTGAGGTGGGAATGTAGGAAACGCGAGAGAGAGAACGTGTTTTTGGATTTCTTATAGCAAAATTTATTTTGGTCAAAAAAATTATATATTGCTTCTATACAAACGTAGAGTTTAATTTTCTTCACATATTGATACTAACAGTTGTTGAATATCTGTCAAGGGTGTCTTGGAATTTCACGAAAACTTTTTCTTTTCATTTAAAAGGTTTTTAGACTATGCCGCTATGCTCATGACAGATATTAAACAACTGTTGATATCACTATGTAAATACAATTTTAAACTCCATGTTTGTATTTAACAATATTTGATTTATTTTGACAAAAAAGTTTTGTTTTAAATCCTGAAAAAATACTGACCTTTTCTGGCGTTCCTTGCATCCCCAGCTTAAATCTAATACATGTGACAACCATTGTGGGCGTGATTAAATATTAATTCTAATATAGCGCAATTTAATGCATTAACACGTAATATATGGTGCTCAAAGTTTTTATTCTATTTAAGTAAACTTAAGTAAAATACAATTTTATACACAATTAAATCTTCGCTTATCAAAAACCAACATTTAGAGATTGTAGTTGATAAAGTATTATCAAAACCTTTCAGATAATCCTAATAATATAGTAAAATGTTATCAATGTAGCAATAAGCTTTTTTTTACCTACCTGAGCTATATTCAGTGGCGTAACATCAGGGTCACCTCGAGCATAATTTTGAGCCCGGGCAAACCTTTATTTAAGCACCCCCTCCTCTTTAACGTCCTATAAACTTGAAAGGAACTCATTACAAGATGGATGAATTTCCTATGTTCATGCCCGCCGGTTATAACAGGAACACAAGTCGTAACAAACGGCAAAAAAACTAGTACAATATCAAATATATCTGAGCAATGTGTGATTTAAAAAATATATATTATTAGTTTTTTTTAAGATGGTATTGGAAGTGTGGCGCCCCCTAGAGCCCAGCGCCCCGGGTAGTCACCCGCCTCCCTCGCCGCTCGGAGTGGCCCTGCGTATCATCAACAGTGGGATCCCTGATGCAGTGTTTGTTAATGGGGTCATAAAGGAAGGAACTTTTACTAAACGTGAACTTAAAAAAAATAATTGTAGGCTAATGTCCCAATGTAGTTTTAAAAAATAATTAATAACACATATGAAGACTTTTGGGCGTATATTTTATATATTTGTTCATAAAAGTATTTAAAATAATATTAAAATGGGTTTTTTAATATTTTTCCCAAATTTTTTAAATATGCCTGGGTAAAAAAAATTGAATTGGTAATTTTATATTTGTATTTATTTGTTAACCTCGTAATCTATAAATATTTGTTTAGTTTTTGGTCCAATCACCACACACCCATCGTTTGAAAATTGTTATCAACTATAAAGCCTTTTGTTTTAAAAATTAATCAACAATCATAATTCAAAATTCAAAGGCAAAAATTAAAATTAGAAACTAGATACACTTAGATTTAAACTTTTCTGGAGTTTATTCACGTGAAATCTCTTACACTATCCTTGATATTTAATTCAAGCGCTCGCTGATTTGTAATTAAAGACATAACAAGTCTCGACAAACTTTATTCTTTTATTGTGCATCGCAAATAGGTCTTTATTGATTTTGAAAATGACCATTCCGATGGTTCCACACTTATTGTTTGAGCCAAAAATATTAAAAGGTGTGTATAAATATCCGAGAAGGCAGAAATAAGGGAGTCACTTAGTATAATTAACAGTGCAGCTAATTCTCTTATTAAAGACATTTTAACTATTTGCGGTTTCTAACTAGCCCTGAATGATAGTTGAGCACTGAAGGATAATGTTAAATCACAATGCTCCCACTCATTGTACATTTGTTCTGCAGCTTAGCTCAATCCTTCATCAGTTTATGTTTGTAGAGTTGTAGAGTGCAGTCCAGTAAAGTTATCATCAACCTATTTTAAACTTCCAAAAGTCTCTGGAGTTCCATTACAGCTTTGTCAAAGATAGCATTGAAAACTTCAGTTTCAAAACTATGCTACGCATTTATAATCCTATGATCTTCTCATAGATCATAATCGTTTGACTTTACACTTAAGTATATCTCGAAATGTTGGTTCTATTCTACATAATAATATAATGTTTTTTGCACTTTCGTTAGATAAACTAAATTGTTTCTTGATAACTGCAGACTTTCCAAAACTTCGTTTAGCAATTGAGTGGCTTTCGACAAATCAACATTTTGTTATTGTAATAAGTTTGAGACAGCATCCACTGAGGGAGAGTTAAGAGAAGAAATATATTTTAAAACCTTTCCAATTTTTGTTTAAATGTTTTGGACTTAAAATTTCCTCTTTGTTTTAGGTCAATGTGATGACGAGTACCTCATTGCCAACGAGTTGTTGATTTTTTAAAAAGTTATTTTGGCAGACTAGGATTAAATCTTTTTTTATTACTATTTAAAAAAATACTACAAGACCTTCAACTAGATCAAATAATTGTTTGACTTCAAGAGATTCTGACATTGCTTTGCTAAGTACTAAACTAAAATTGGGTGCGGCACAATTTACTGTACAACACATTATTTAGAATTTGTTGTATTGGGTTTTGAATTTGGCTTACACACCACCATTGCCTATGTCTCGCTCACAACAGCTGTCCCATCATAACGTTGACCACACATTTTATTAAGATGCAGGACATGGTCTTTTAAATTATCTTCCATAAGTTTTGTAGATCTTTATGCCAAATAATCACTTGCCACAGTAAAAATATTTGTTCACATTAAGTTTTCTTGGAACAACATTCTCCCTTTTTACTTTCTCTTAATACCTCAGAGAAAAAGTATTGTGATCGTAAAAAAAAATCGAACTTGAGATTTTGATAAAAGTCGACGTTTCATGACCCCCTGAAACAGAAATGGTTGTTTTCTCGATGCTGTCTGTCTGTCTGTACCTTGGGCTAGAGCAGAAACTATTTTACCAATAGGGCTAAAACTTGGTATCAGGGGTTTCTGAGGGATTTTTGGAATTAGTTGTCTAACCCTAAATTTAAGGGTAGTTTACTGAAGGGCAAAAACATAAAAAAAATCGATTTGATCAAAATTCGCTCTAACTATTTTTATTAAATTTTATATTCATACACTGTTTATTATTATAAACAAGACGGCAACTCTAATTTTATCATGTAAATGACTTTGAGAGTACTTTACATAAGATAAATTTTCCAATTTTCACCATTTCTCCGTAAATATCTTAGATACAAAATATCCTATCATTGTAAAGCTGTACTACCATTAAAGATACATATCTTTTATTTGAGATATATTTTTATAAACCCAATAGTTTTTTATCTATAAGCAAACATATATACTTTTTAATTCATGTCTTTGAAAATGAATTTGATTCTTATGCTCTTTGGAGGACAAAGATGTATCTCTTTTCTCAATTTTTCTGTAACAGTGTTCCTAGATTCTAGTGCCATAAAATGAGTAACAGTGTATATTATTTAATTTATGATTTTTGGTGTAATGTTTCTCCAACAATGTATAGACTTATCCTTTCGTTTCACAAATATTAAGAGTATTTAGTAAGTGCCTATTTTAAGATAAAAGAGGGAGAATATCAATGCGGTGTATCGTATCATTTATTTTATTGAACATATTACATTTAACAAAAAAGTATAAAAATATATTATTAATATCTCTATCTTAATGGGCCCCAAAATCTCTGGGCCCTGGTGTGTTTAGGATGGTACGCCACTTACCATTATATTTATTTTTATTGTTTATACATATAAATACCTTTTAATTAATGCACAAGTTTGCTTACAAGCTGGATAAAAGTGTATTTTCGGTAGCAAAACACTATCAACTACATTAAGAACAAATTGTTACTTATACACTTTCAAAGGTACCCTGTGTCTTAAAGTGGAGGGGAAAGAAGTGTGAGTTAAGGCCCGTATGTTTTCAGTGTTTTTTTTAAAAAGTTTTTAGCTAAAATAAATCGCTTCAGTAGATACATTTAGTCTAATTCTCTACACATGCAATCTCAACAACTATTGAATATTTGTCAGGGATATCGCGGGTTTTGATTAGGTCTTTATCTTAAGTTTATAATTAAATGTCACTATTATCATGACGAAAATTAAAAAACTGTTGAGATTACAACGTGTAAAATCAAACTAAATATATTTATAAATTATATTTATTTTGTACAAAAAAGATCTTTTGCTATAAAAAAACTGCACAGTTTCTGAACTTAGCTCGAGTCCTCTTCGATCCCATTTTAAATCAATGTATATATTCGAAACCTGATATTGAAACTTTTGAAAAGTTATATCAATGATAAACGGTGGTCGGGCCGAATATTTATGGCTCCAATAATATATGACAAGGATTCGTGACACTGCATTTGTGGTTAACCTCGAATAACCAACAGTAGTAGAGGTCGGGCTTCATGCCCACAAATGTTCCAGGATCATAAACTTCATGATTTAAATTAAGTCATTTGGTTTTGGAGGCCAACCACATATTCAGAGGTTCCTGCTTCGATTCCAAGAGTTGAATAAATTAATTTCCCATATTTTTTGTTCGTCTTTTTTATATATACATTTAAATATTAAGCTACTTTTTAAGCTGTGTACTTAGCCCTATGATTCTAATTGTTCTTTAAAAGACTTAGCACTTACAAATATGCTGGTCTTATCGTGGCTGAGAAGCTCAAAGTATTTATGTTTCATTTTAAGCGCCCCTAGTTTAACTTATATTTAGAGATGTAACGTGTGAGATGAAAGGGTGTAAATGGTTTGGCATTCACATTAATATTATCATAACAACCGTATAACCCAGACGCGTACGGAGAAAAAAAAACATCTAGTAAAATATCTAAAAACTTAATTAAAAAAATCAAGATTTAAAAAATAGCTAGTTGTGTTTTCAAAACACAATTAAGTTTCATTAAACTTATTTAAGAATATTATACTCCATTACATTATTTTGTATCTATAGTTTTTTTTAAAGTGGAGGTTCGTTAACGTTTATAAGTGTAACTTGATCTTTGCTCTACTTTTGGAGAACCACATGTCTATCTAAGTAGGAAGGTTCGCTCTATTTACACTCAATTCATAATACACGTGAGAACTGCAATACAAATTGAAGATGTCGTTATGCTTATCTATATTTTAGTCACGTTTGGTAGAAAACGGTCAACTGCTTAACATTTATGTAATCGGAGGGCCAACGAATTGCAGTTATGGGTTGAGTCTTATTTAAATATTTTCAATAATTTTTCGCTAAAGATGAGCATCATTTCAAAGTTAATTAAAATGTTTTTACCTAATATCAATGATTTTCTATGTAAACAGAATCTGTTATTTATTTGGCATTCGGTAAAACTCAATGAATATGGGGCCCACATCGGAGCACATGTAGACTTAACGTAAAGCTCCTCTAGTCTGGTTTGCTGGGATCGATAAGGCTGAGATTGGAATACCAGTCGGAAGTACTATGGGTATCCCCTCCCCCAAAAACCCTCACCACCCTACCTTCCTCAAACTCTACTCATTAGTTTTTTTAGCACCACGTCTTACTATTCATTCTGGTTATATGCTTATGTATTAATTAGGCTAATGGTTTTAGGAATTAGGAAGGTTATATATTTTATAGGACGTATACTCATATGTGAGTGGAGGGAGAGTGGAAAACTATGTTGTAAAAAACCCTCAGTACAACCAACCGAGATTCAAATCTCAATTTTCTTTTCAATGGCAGTCCAGACTATCAACAGAGTAACGCCTTAGACCATGCGGCCACCGAAAAGGGTCCTACTCATCAGTGTAAAAAATGTGGATAGCCCGGAAGCAGCAAATATCAAGATGTCCTCTAGTTATTTGTGATAAGTTGTATTGCCAAAGGAGGAACATATGTGATATACAGTTCAAAATGGAGCTAAATAGAATTTCATACATTCACTACGCAAAGCTATTTTGGAATGCAGATATGTCACTTTTGACAGAATAACTGTCTGACAAATCTCAATAAATGTTCTTCAGTCAATGTTTGATAACTTACTTACAATCGAACCTCGTCCATCCGGCCTAACTAGGAACGGGTGTCATCCGGATTGCATCAAAACAATATGATATTACTACAACTCACAATTTATTTTCACAATAAAAAATTATAAAACACTGGAAAATTGCTACAACCACAATCCACTCATAAAATAATGATTACATTTTTGTTTTGCCAATTTTGAATGACGTTTAAGAGCGGCGTGGACCTGCTTTGGTGGTTGCATGGTCTAAGGCGTCACTCCCATGCTTGATTAGACTGCTGATGACAAAGAGATTGAGGTTAAAATCCCGGTCGGGTGCACTGAGGGTGGTTTTACAAACAGGCGCCATGCAAATGCAGGTGCATTTCTTCAAAATTCAACCTTATCATCTTAGCTCATTAGCGTAGCTAGTACATACATGCGTATAACCTGAACAGGTTGTTGTAAGTCGCGGTACTAAAAAAAAAGAGCTACGCGGTCACGAAGATATTTTTCACCGTCATAATAAGCTGGAAAATCTGACCGCAGCAGACGTTTGTTGATAAAACACAATTATAGCTCCGACCATGTTACAGCATACTTTACGGACATTACTAACTATACAGTAATGTGCATTACCACTTATTGTAGTATAGTTTTAGTTCAGTAGAGTAATGTACTCACCCTGTGGCTATAATATTTTAATTAATTAATGTATTTGAAAGAAGATAAAAAAAAAATTATTCATCCCTTAAAATTTTGTTACAAAAAAATACGACTCAATGAGGGGAGGATAAATGAAATTTAAACACGTAATAACAAAAAAATAATAGGTAAAGTGTCAAAATTGAAAACCAAACTAACTGAATTTGTATACGTATAGTAACATGGCCTTTGAATTAATTTTTTTTAAATGGATCAAATTCAGCAAGGAAATTGAGAACAAATTAATAATATGTTGTAAGTCTATATTTTATAATGTACAGTACTGTACGTACAGTACATAAAAGTTAATTTTTCTCAATGAAGAATATATATATATATCACTCTGTAACATATAACTAAATAGACTAATGTAAGGGGTCTGGAAGAGACCCACCTGTCATAAAGTGAGGTCTACTCACAACCACATTGCATGTGAGGCCCGCCAGATACGGGTTTTATTTTCAGGATTGACCCTAGGGCTCTACAATCAGGGTTGGAAAGAGGTATGGAGGATTAAGAGGGGTCGAGAGAGGTAAGGGGTAATAGAGGGGAAAATAATTATATATTTTTTATTTTCCTGTCTCATCAATATTATATTATTAAAGGAAAGCTCGTTAAAACAAGGCTGAAACGACTAGTAAGTGGCCTGCAATTAGCTGGATAGCTGTCATTTTAGTCTGAATTATTTGAATATTCTTCTCAATTTTATGCTTACTTAAAGCACAACACAACTTATAAGTTGTATTTTTTTTACTTTATTAAAATAATCGTAAGCTACCAGTCAGGAATGGAGTCTCAATAAAACTGAAAGTTGATTGCTTTCTCGAATTTTAGTACAACTTTAACACACACAAAAAAGCATTCTGTTTTAATAGCTGAGGATTCATCATGTATTATCCTTGATGCAGGATTGGTGGAATGGATAGCACACCTGACTCCAATCCGGGATACTGACACTAAAGCCCAATCGAGAAAATTCGTAGTGTTACAAATGTTTCTGCAATCATTTTAAATTTCACCGTGTTCAACCTATTCACGATAGATCAAGAACGATATAAATTATTTGTCTTACTATGAAGGTACTTTACATATCATTTATAATCTCAGATCTTAGTACATAAATTACAAACAAACTTAATCTACAGCAACACATGTTGAGCAAAGAATTATGATTAGTAAATTGTAGGTCAAAATATGCCACGTACTAAATTATTTTAGTCTACGTTTGGGATCGAAGCAGTAGCCTCTAGAACAGTAGTTTCGAAACTTTTCCACCTCATAGATCACTAAATGATTATACCATATTTTGCTGTACCCTTCTTTATATATTTACTGTATGTATGTTATATATACATATGATTTATATATTACAATTTAATAACTAATATTAAACTAGGCCACTATTATATATATATATATTATATATATTTATATATTACAATTTAATAACTAATATTAAACTAGGGTGCTATTATATATGAAAAACTATTTTGATTCCCAGCTGGTACCTTGAGTATTTTTCCCGAAAAGAAGAACCACCCCAATGGTCACCAGGGTTTGGTTAGTTAGGTTAAGATCGTCATTGGCCCCACACCCTCATACTCACTATCACCATCACCTCATCTCATCGGTACATGGAAAGAGTCTCCATGGAAAGGATGTACGATTAGTACATTCGGGCGTCCCCTGTGCGACCTTACATTAGTACTGACTAATATTTACACTACTGGGCTACGAATGACGCGCTATATATATATATATATATTTATTACCTACTCCTCAACAATATATTTGGATAGCGTTGTACGAAGGTGAAATGTATTGAAATTTAAAATAGCATACATAACACTCTCTGTAACAGCCTTACAGACACTATTTTCTATATCAACGTAATGTACATATCATTAAAACGGCGGCTAATTGTATTTTTTCAAAGAGGAATCTTTTTCACTTCTTGTTCAAACTCGGTTCTAAAAAGTGTCCTTACAATTGCACTGCGACTGGAAGGATGGGTTCCTTAGCAATTGTGAGAGGTTTTATAGTCTTAGATACCAATTTTGCTAGCAGATAGCTTCCTGAATTTTGTCCGAAACCTTCAGTTTTGGAAAACTTTAGTGTCTGTTTTTTTCGTTCATTTAGAAGGCCCTCAAAATAATTAATAGGTCTATCAATAAGATAAAAATGTTTATTTAGTTTACTAAGAGCCATTTCTCGACACAGACAACACATTCTGGAACAGGACTAAGCTAACTTCCACAACAAGCTTTCACTACTCGCCAGTTTCCAATATTTCTCGGCACACTAGTATGGCTTGGTAGCCCATTTGGGGGCCACTTCTCTAGTACACGGTATATAAACTGAGCATATCTTAAATGTGGGACCCACTTCAGGGGTGTTCCTGGGACACAAAACTAGTGACATAAGTTAGTAAAAACACCTATTCCATTTGACCTTGTTTCCAAGTTATGGCCTGTTTTGCTTGCTCTCAATGTGATAACACAAAGTGCTCATAGTTACTACCTTGAACCTTAAGGGTTCCACCTTGGTAAGCGAGAAATTGTCACGCAGACATTCAACTTGGATGAAATATTTAATTCTATGATACAATATTTCAAAATATTGCTCATTACAAAATAAAATTTAAGGATTCCATCTGGGTTATTTTTCCTTAACAACCCTATGGTTTGAGTTTTATCAATATAAAGAAATGTGTGAAAATGTGACATTAGCTCATATTCAAGGGAGAGTCACAAATTATTAGAATCAGTCTATTGTGAGCTCCATACCTTACTATTTTACCCCCAGCCCGCAGTTGCGCAATCGTATGCATAGTTATATATTTGCGTGAAACTCTGTGCGCGCATCTTTATGTTTTGACATTGAATTGTTCAATGGAACTTAAGTTTCACGTTTCATAAAAGTGATTTCACGAAACTAGTTTTGTTGGTGTGGGCCCTGCCTAAGAGTGATTTTATCCCCTAAATTGTTTCCCTGTCTCCCGGTTGTAATTAAACTGTGGTCAAACTATATTGGATCTGTCTTCAAATGACCCACAAATATTTGTGATTGTTTCCTGTCTTGCTTATACTATTATTGATTCATCCTAACCTGAGACCTGATGTAAAAAAAACATTTCCATATCACTTCACGAAGGACTTCAATGATTGGTGGAATACTAGTGAAATATTTTAAACAGGTGTAACCATGTATAGTCAGTACCATAGCAAAGTAAGTCACTACGAATTTCTGCATTTTTTAATGCTTTTAAATTTCCTGTCTTATATATAACAAAACTCGGGCCAAACTCAGCAAACGCCATAAATAGACATGAAACACTCAACACTCACAACAGTCACTTAACGTTGCCGAGATGAACTGTCGACTGACTGTTGCTGACTTTACGTTAACATGTGATAAGGACTGTACCATGGGGTCCCTCAACGCTGAGTCAGGAGTTTGTTGGTATTTGAATAGCTCTAGCAAAGCTTAAAGTATAATTTCTAAATCAAATAAAGTGATGATTTTTGCTATAATAATTTTCTAATGATATTTTAAAACAAGTTTAATACAAAATATAGAAGAGACTATTTAGTGAAAAGATATCAGTGAAAGTCCGTTCAGTAGCAAATCAGAGCATAGACTTCCAACAAGTCTCAGCTTAGGAAGAATCAATAATAGTCGCGATAGTTGGCCATGCACGTGATACAAATCAACTTATATTGAACTTAGTACGAAAGGACCACACCTGTGGACACGCAGAAAAAGGCGTCAATCTCGTCTGGTCTGGTTTGCAGTTGATGAGGTCAGTGTTCGAATCCCAGCCTGGTGTACTGAGAAGATTTCCCTAAACTAGTTTCACACTCTTCCTCTCATTGATAACACTTTAGTGTTAATATGTAAATAACGCGTAAATAATAATATTGTTTCAAAGGAATCAGAAGTATGGACCTAGGTCTATAAGCA
>CABFWB010001400.1:74163-112819 GCA_902151455.1 Timema bartmani
ATCTGGGTGTGGTCCAGAGTAGATCATTCTCTGAACCCGTGATATCTTCCATGAGATGCTCTCATTGGAGCAAGGTGGTCACGTGACAACACTCACCCACTAGCCGAACCAGGAACACAACTTCTGAGCATTCGCTCGTGACAAGATCACTTCAGTTTCAAGCTATTTTTAGCCATGAGCTTTAGACTCAGCACGGCTTTTGTCTGTGTTACAGATCAATTTTCGTAGGAATGACCTTATATGACGGCTAACAAAGGTACTAGATCTAATTTCACGTATTCATAAGTGATGTAATCTGAAGCGGTCCCTTTTGATAGTTATTATCAATACTTATAAAATTACAATAATAAATTAAAGTGTTATCAATTTTGACTGAAGTGAGCTCGGTGGTCTTGGGATAAAGTTCTCACCTCAGGACCCAATGTTCATGGGTTCAAACCCAGCTGTGCGAAGTAAAAACCAGTTACTGACCAGTTCGTGACTTCAATCACTAACCAGTCCGATCACAGTTGAGAGTTTCTGTGGGTGAAAGGCCCAAGGAGGATAAAGCAGGGGAAACTCATTGTTAAACCCACACATGGAAAACTATCACTATCACTCAGCTGGAATTCAAAACTATAAGTTTGCTGGTAGGTTCCAAGCGGCCCGGGACAACAAATATGAAGCACCCTTAAGGTTGGCTTAAGGGGAAGGCAAATTGAAGGCAGTGTTTTTGCGGTTTTTATAGCAAAACTTTTCTCTAGCCAAAATAAATAAGATATTGCTCAAGTAGAAACATAGATTTTAATTTTCTTCACACGGTGATATCAACAGTTGTGAAATATCTGCCCTTTGCTTAGCAGCGTTAGAAGAGTAACTCTTTAATTGAAGAGAAAAATTTGTCATTCAATTCTATGACACCTTTGACAAATATTTAAGAACTGTTGAGCTCATCATGTGAAGAAAATTATTAAATACTATGTTCTTACTGGATAATTATTTTATTCCTTTTGACCAAAAAATTGTTTTTCATTAAAGACTGCAGAAAATACTGCCTTTAGCTCCCCTTCCCCTCAACCACAACTTAACATTCATTCATAATTATAACTGGACTTATATTTCAGTGTAAGCTGATATGAACAGTCAAAGTATTTAGGTTTTTTGATTACGTTGCTATTCATTCCACTTTAAAACATCAGCTTCTACTTTTTACTCACATAAGAAAAAATGCTTATAGAGTATTAGACAATAACTGGGAGTTTATTTTAAATATTTAAACTTGTAAAATGATCCTCCACTTGCTACTTGAGTAGATTACAGAGCTATTAAAAGTCAATATTCACTAAAGAAATGATTTTGCGTTTTGTCGAAGATATTGTTTATAAACAGCAGCAAGAGAAAACCAACAATCCGGTTACACATTCAATACTGTGGTTAATCACTGGAAGATGGAGGTTTTGATTAAAATATAATAAATACAGCCATTTATAATTGAATGTATATATTTGTTTTAATTTAAAGTGATTGTGGTATCCCAAATCAAACCAGCCCACCGGGATGACTTATTGTGTGTATTAACTATCTTTGAAGTTCATAAAACATAAATACGTCCCACTATGCTTTCGTTTCCTTGATAAAGTTTGGCTGGTGCGTAAATATATTGTTGTGAGGTGTAAGAACTGTTCTGGTGGATGTAAGTGATTAAGGCATGTTATAAGATAGTCTAAATAATTTATAACAGGGTCAGTATTATTAAAATAATTAAGAATAATTTTAATATGGTCACAAAATATTTTATAACATTCCAAAAATTGTTAAAGCATTAACATTTTAATAGTCCAACACCTTATTTCAGATGGTATCTTATCTGTCTACTGAGCTAAGGGTCCCGGATTCGATTCCCGGCATGTCTGAAAATGTATAGTTGGGGAAATGTGAGTTTACCCTTCCATAATGATGAATTAACGGCTGGAGGCTGGATCTTATGTCTGTTCTATATATAAGTTAGGCTATAAGTCGTGTAGTGATATAATCGGTCGGTTCAGAAGGTGCACGTTAAATACCTCAAATAACTGAAAAAAATGAATATACAAAAAATTGTAATATGGTTAATTGATATAAATTACAATTTATCTATATATTGAAAAGGTGGCTGATATATATATTTTGATTTTAACTATTGATTGGAAAGTTTAAACTTGCAATCAAGTTTATGCTTTACCATTTGAATGCAAATTCTCTATTTTATAAAAATTGTTTAAATTAATGGATTGTATTTCAATAAGAGAAAAGATTATAGGCCTATTATGATGATAGTTATCATCATATAACTCTAGGAAATTATAGTGAACTCAAAATTGTTTTATATTATACTAAACTAACTAGCTTTGTTGATTTCTGTCATATTAACTTAAAAAGAAATGATTTATTTTATTGGTATTTAATGCACACTTTGCTACGAATCTGATTGTTTTAAAACAACTCTCTCAAATTAATTAAGTTTATAATGGACTTAACGCCATGTTTGCCAGTTAATAATTAATTGATGGAAGTGGGAAAGCCTCAAATCTAACCAATGGCATATTTTTTCGCCATACCTAGAATATAACACAGGGAAATATAGCTCAATAATCAGACGCGTTACCAACCCAACCGCTTATGTACGTTATCACCTATTATTATTAGATCCAACTATAATAAAGGATTAAGAGTATTCATGAGCAGAAGATCCAGATGTCGTGAGGACGAGGAGTATTCATGAGCAGAAGATCTAGATGTCACGAGGACTAGAAGTATTCATTAGCAGAAGATCCAGATGTCGTGAGGACGAGGAGTATTCATGAGCAGAAGATCCAGATGTCGTGAGGACGAGGAGTATTCATGAGCAGAAGACTCGGTTATTGTGAGGCCTTGGAGAAAGTATATCCAAGAGGACCAGCTTCATACCCAATAAGCGACAGGATAGTAACTGTATGCGGAGTACTTTGGGTAGGCGTAGACTAGAGGGCGGTGGACGGTTCCCTCACTTTTGAGCGTCTCTTGGAAGGGCGATACCCCTACAGGAAGGGCAGCACCATGCACCAGGATATTTAGAAGACCCACGAAGACCAAACTGATCTTGAACATAAACAATAACCAGAACCATATGAAGCCCTTTTCTCAACGATAAAGATTGGTCGATGCTCATTAGCTTTGAGGGGCTAATCAAACCCCTCTTAGAGAAAAGGTTTAGGAAATCATATTTACACAGAGTCTAGTAACAAAGTTTTGGGAAATAAAAATTATATAAGCACATGCGTAATCCTTGCTTGTTTTCATTTGTTCGACCTAGTTGATGCTGATAGCTGATGTAATGTAAACATTAATGTATAACATTTATTGCCAATAATGTAAACATTGTTGACAAACAGCAAACACTCTGCGCTTAATGAGCTCAATGCTTATTCAGCTATAGGTAATTGTAAGTATGAGATTATTACGCCCCCTACTCCCATAAAAGGCCCAGTTCCTTCTATAATTGCTCTGAAGACACAACGAATAAGGGGAAGTAGCCTCCTTTTGGGTGTTAAATATTGAAGCCGTAAATTCTCTAGAGCTTTTAGTATTTTGGTTGCAATTTGAGTATGGTCTCAGTTTTGCCGCAGTCAGTTGTTTATATGTAACTATGTTTTAGATTTAGAATATAGCACCAAGGCTAAGTGACGTCATGGGCAAGCATTGGTACAGAGAGCTGGGTATGACCAATCTTTCTAGCTGACACTACATGTTTACTAACCATGGATTACTGACACTAAGCTGTTTCATTCAAATTACTCTCTTTGAATAGATTTCCACCGCATTATTGTCACTGTACTATCCATACAAGTATCGTCAAATAGATATCAAACGCAAGACCTACTCGTCTAAATCAGTCACTGCCCTTCCCTTGGAAAATCATTAATGTGGAATAGAAAGGGACGCGAGGAAAATCCAGTGTTTTTCCAGTTTTTATAGCAAAACATATTTTTGGCCAAAATAAATCAAATATTTCTCCAGTACAAACATATAGTTTCCTTTCCTTCACATGATAACCTCAAAATTTCTTGAATATATGTCTGGGTTATTTTAGAATTTAACGACAATTTTTTTCTCATTTAAAAGGTTTGTTAGATAATGCCACCATGCTCATGATAGATATTCAGGAAATGTTAATATCAATATGTGAAGAAAGTTAAACTATATGTTTGTACTGGAGCAATATTTTATTTATTCTAGCAAAAAAAGTTTTGCCATAAAAACTGCAAAAACACTGGCCTTTTATCGCGTCTCCTTCCATCCCACCTTAATGACCATTTGACCGATTGTCCAAGCTAAAGGGAAACACCAATGTGGTAGTGATACCAACAATAATTGGCGTCGAAAGCGCGGTACCTGAGGTTGGGATCAGTAACGTCACAATTACTGTCAGAAGTAACATTTTAATGTCGTTAGTTACGATTGGTATGCGGGCCGGAACGTTGATCGTTACAAGTCTAAATAAATACCAGATATAGACTCGATAAAATACAGTTTTAATCTAAAAGTCACATTTTGAATTATTTAACTATTTATGGGTCCGACACCCTAGCTCAGTTGGTAGTGTATCTCTTTACTGAGCCCCGGGCTGGATTCCCGGCACGGCCGAACAGTTTACCATTGGTTAAATGTGGGTTTCCCGTTTAACGTTGATGAATTAACGTCCAGGGGGCTGGTTGTTGTGTCTGTTCTAGATTTAAATTAGTGTATAAGTCGTGTGCTGATATAATCAGTCAGTTCAGAAAGTGAACGTTAAATACCTCAAATGAATCAAATGAAATTATTTATGGATACTATTATCGATTTTTTTTATTAAGGTATAATGTCATCTTAACAGTTTAGTTAAGTGATTTGGATGCATTAATTTAATTTTTATTTGAACAGATTAACTTATAATACTTGCGTTCGCCATACAAACTAACAAATTTCATAATATTGATAATCTATTCTTAGTTTTTAATGTAGTTTGTAATTTTTGTTTTGTTTTACTAGACTTGATTTAATATATACATAAATATTATTGAGCTCAATATTTGATTTGAGAACCATATGAAAAAAATTAATTAGAAAATATTCGACTCTGATTCAATTTGAACAATTTACAAAATATGCTATCTCATTTATTGATTCACGTTTGTAAGAAAATATTTAGGTTCAATTGAGAATTTAAAATTGTATTCATACAGGCTTAACACTTTTAATATTAAACATGATAAAACACATTATTTCTATTTATATTCTTAATCATAAGAATATTAATATTATTAGTTACATCTGAAAACAATCTTACGAATGGAACACGCCTGCAATAAAGCCCTAATGTTTCTAATTAATCACACTCTAAATGGATATCCGTGACGTAGATAATATATTCTAAGGGAACGTGTAAAGTAGTGTGAATTATTAAAATATGCACTAACCCCATTCATCAGAAAATAGTATGGAAACCAATATTATAGAGAAAGTTCAACACCGGTGCATTGGGTCCACATCGAACCTTGATTCTCAAAGTCAGATTCAGGGATACACAAGCTCTTTTAATCTTCATAGCTATTATTATGAAAACTATACCACAATTAAAAAACTTCAAGATTAGAGGTATTTAACGTGCACTTTCTTAACCGACTGATTATATCAGCACACGACTTATAAACCAACTTAATCATAGAAGAGACACAACATCCAGACTCACGACCGTTAATTCATCGCTGTGAAAATGGAAACCCATATTCAACCAATGATACATTTTTCAGCATGCCAGGACTTGAACCCGGGACCATTAGCTCAATAGACAGACACGCTACCGACTGATATGTGTCGAACTAATGTATTTCAACTTCTCGTGCCTTTACACTATTTGATATTAGTGATGTGTTGTGCATGGATATAAACCCAGGACTACAGCCTCTGAGAGAGGCTGGTTCGGGGTCATTCATTCCAAACCTACCAAACATTTGAATCTCATTGTAACTTTACCCGGCTCCATTGATAATAATTATGTTCTCTAGTGGCAAAGTCTGATATTCTAATAAAGTTTTAACACTAACCTACATCTTAATTAAAACTCATAATTTTGGTAAATTAACATGAACATTCAAAACCATTCACTATCTCGATTTGTATTTTCTATTTGGTTTACAATTATCTGTGCACATCACAGCTGTATTTACCTTTTGTGTAGGTTAAATATATCTGTTCACTGGCTCATATTACTCGAAACTGAAAACAATGTTGCCACCAATTATATAAAATGATTTTAGAACATTTTTCTACCATCCTAAGGTGGGTGTGAAGGTTGGGAGGTGGTGGCATTTAGTTAATATTTAAAAAAGCCAAATGTGCTCAAGTTATACAATTCTCAACTAAAATAGACCCGTTTCACTGGTTAAATTGTCCAAGGTGTCTCTTTTGCAATAGGCTGGATTTCCGATTACGGGAGATCGGAGTTCGAATCCCAGCTAAGTGTACTGAGGGTGACGAGAGATTATTATTTATTTGGTCTGTGCACTTGGAATTAAAGAAAACATTTTATCATCCTAATGATGCTGATCTCAAACTCACCAATAACTTCATGATATGTCGGCGACAGATTGTAGCGGCTGTCGAGAGTTCTGCCTCTAATCTCTTGTGGGAAGGAAAGAAATGACAAGGTGATGTGTGGATTGTGTATTTATACCTTACCATAACCTGTCCTTGGTTACCTTCACATCAACCCTTGTGACCCCATCTTCAGTTGTGTTGAGTAAAAAAAACGCACATTTTGTTTACGAGCATAAATAAATGCCGTTACCTGTGAGAGCTACACAAACTTCTGAAGAGAGCTGTGTTAACGTCTACAGCGATGATGACGTCTTTGGAAGATTACAAGTTTTTTTTGTATCATTAATAAGTGTAAGTTCATGGTTGGCCATGTCGGTTACATAATACATTGGCAAACAACCACTACATCACTATACCAACTACCAGAACAGTAGATTATTTGCACGTTACACTAACTTAGCTTGCACAAGCCCCTGGTACAGTAGATTATACCGCATTGTAAACTATTGTACATTTAAATATAACAAGTATAATACTGTATCAGAATTAAGAGGAAATGTACCCGAATGTACACAGGGATGAAACAGGGGGAAATCATTGAATAAATACAACCTTGGTACACCTGGCTGGAATTTGAACCCAAACTTCAACGTTGCTGGCACAACAGACACGATGAGAATGGTGCTTTAGTCCTCTTGTCCATTAATGGAAGACACCGTCACTACTCCACAGGTCAATGAATTTTAAAATAAAATATTATTTAAAATATATGCCTGTGCATCCTAAAATATATTATTGTTTATGTTACGTGTGTATTCCCTTCTTCCTTCACACGTGATTTAAGAGCGTTCATCATAGCAGGCCTAACTCAGCTCCCGGCTCACATCTGCTTGTGTGTGTGTGTGTGTGTGTGTGTGTGTGCGTGCGCGCGCGCGCGAGCGAGATGTGATGTGTGTATGTGTGTGTGTGTGTGTGTGTGTGTGTGTGCGTGTGTGTGTGTGTGCGTGCGCGCGCGCGTGAGCGAGATGTGGGAGTAGAAATAAAATAAAATACCAGAAATGTGTGCAGTCCATTCTTATTCGAATGATTACTTGAAATTTTCCGCGGTGACTATGGGGGACAAAGCGACAAAGTTTGTTGTTAATAACTACAGTATGCCCCTATTATGACAGACTGAAGATTTGTGCACAATGCTTAGCTGTGAAGAAATTCTGAAATGGCCATAAACGGAGTTTTCAATGCAGTTTTTATTCAAATATAATTTAATATTTCAGCAATATTCAGTATTAGGAACTTCTATTATCTCTTTATCTCCATTATTGATTAATCAGAAATGATCCATGTGCAATAGTATTCGTGTAAATTTACGATTTCTAGCCGACTGTAGAGCAGAGTTGATCGGCATGTGATGCACGTTCTTAATTCTAAAGAATGCTAGATATTCGTTATTACGTGCTAATAACCGAACTCAAGTATGGTAGGAATTTCATAGAAAGGAACTTTTAGAAAATACAAACCTTTTTGGTCAACACTGATAACATTTTACATTATTATTATTATAGTAAATATATATAAATATAACATTGCAGGTCATCCGTTTACCTCCATGTCATTCGAATTGAATTACATTAATTACTTACAATTACTTTACCTTAATAACAGTACGGGAAAAACATAAAATAGCAAGTTTGACTCCTTATAAATTTGTAAACTGTAATAATATGACACCTTTGAATCATTATTTACAGCTTATAATTATACACTTGTTATAACTGTGCCGTAACATGTTTATGGTCGAATGACTTTAAATGATCAAAGTAGTCAACAACAAGGTTTTGTGGGACTCTGGTTAGATTCCCGTGGATATTGGCGTAGAAATTTACTGTTGGTATAAGAGCTGTTATCTGATTGTTAAGTTTTTATACTCAAGTGTTAGGTGAGTAATACGAGTACTGTCCTAGATTAAGTTTATATGTAAATAGTGCGTCCAAATAATCTTTGTTTAGAAAGCGCTTTCTAAACACTTCAATAATATAATAATAATAATAATAATAATAATATTAATAATGGTCGCTAAAGGTAGTCTGTACAGGTGAGACATGCGAGCTGTGTGACCTTGAGCCAGCGCGCCTTGTAATGACTGAATGCTTGGTTCACGGATATATTTTATTCCGTCTGTAAAAACTCGACATGCGTCACATTATTTTATTTAACTTTGTGAAGAGACGCGGCTGTCGTTATGGTACGTAGGGAAAAAATGTACACGTTATAGGCAACATTAAAACGATTATTCACAGGTCGATTATATTCAAGGGGTATAAAAACCAACCTTCAAATTGATTTGTATGGTCTGTCGTCCTAGCTCTGTCGGTGGCATCTTCATCCATTAATTTAAGGGTCCCAGGCTCGATTCCCAGCATGGACGGAAACATTTTAATTGGCAAATTGTGTTTTCTCCTTTAACAATGATAAATTAATGTCGGGGAGGGCGGCTGGGTGTTGTGTCTGGTTTATATCAAAGTTAGTTAATAAGTCGTGTGCTAATATAATCAGTCGGTTCAGAAAGTGCACGTTCAATACTTCAAATAATAGGTCTACTAATAAATATGTATGCTCACTGTGAGTTCGAATGTGATTTCCTAATTTTTTTTTATATATTACGATTTAGGTTTAATGATGGTAATTACTTAGACTTTTTTATACATCCATGACTGTTTCCAACCTGTGGCCCGGAACAGTTTTTTATTCAATCAATATATTTTCCACTACCGGCTTGCTAGGCCTGTCGTAGCTTAAAATGCCTTATAATCTAACTTAAGACTAGGACAGGCACAACATCCAGTCCCCGGACGTCAACTTATCGCTGTGAAAGGGTAAGCCCATATTTAAATCAATGATCAATTTTCGGCCATGCTGGTACTCGAACCCGGGACCTTTAACTCAGTAGGTAAACACACTAGCGTCAGAGCTAGGGCAATGACTTAGACCAAACAATATATATATATATATTTTAAGTGGCTCTTTTAGATTTGTTTTAATCTATATTTTACCATGCTGTGCAACTTAATGGGCTTTCAGCATATTCTCACCAATTATGTAAGGGCTTTCTGGTGTTGCCCATAAGCAGGTTACAAGTGCTGATTGGTGCTGACTTCCATCCACAATGAGGTTGTATTTACGGACGAGAGCGTTCATATTAAAAGTGTCCTTCATTGACAAATATCA
Source organism: Timema bartmani (assembly GCA_902151455.1). NCBI lineage: Eukaryota > Metazoa > Arthropoda > Insecta > Phasmatodea > Timematidae > Timema > Timema bartmani. The sequence goes on from CABFWB010001400.1 coordinate 83,962, forward strand.
TTAAATAAATGATGTTATTCGTCATAAAATTTCCCACTTAAATGTATTCCTTTTTTTTTTAATATAATTTTGGATGAATATTGTCTGAAGGAATAAAAACTCTTCATCAGATTATAAGCTAGACATCCTAGTTGCAGCAGTATCCAGGGACAAATAACAGGTTTAGGCTTTTATCTGCGTCCTTTGTGTACACAAACAAGTGACGAACTTCAGCGCTGGCGATCGGGAAGCCAATAACGTTCTTTCTGGTCACGTCTTACATCTGGAACTGTTCGATAGAAGCGTCTAGCAGAGTGTGTTTAGGAAGATTTTTCTTTTTGAATCACAGGTTGCAGTCGCAAACCCACATCTACATGGTATGGGGATGAATACAATGAAGTGAAACCGTGGAAACGAGGCTGTAGGAAAATATACATTTATTATTTACTAGATTTTGTCCGCGGTTTCATTCGCATTAAATTAGGGTAAATTAGCCTCTTTTTTTTTCAGCGAATCGTCTAAATGACCAAATGTTTATATGTCAACGACGCACCACATTAAAGACTACCTACAGTAAGGAACCAAAATAGATTGTTTAGATTTTTTGAGTCCTTATATCAAGATTGGGTATCTTACTTAGAGGCATTGTTTCAAAGAACACCAAAATAGACAGTTTTAATTTACCATCTAATAAATAAGACTTAATAAACCTAATCCATCCGCAAAACTATAAAATAACTGTAAAAGTACCTAAATTTAAGACGCGAATGCAAGCACGGTAACAGTGGCTCTCTTACGTAGAAGTCTTGTTAAAATGAACACCAAAATATATACTATTTAAGAAACTAAAACAAAGTAAATTAAATGAAGCATTATATTGTCAGCACATACACACACAAATTGTTATGTTGAATTGTACTAGAGAAGGGTTGAATCCTATATTTCTCGAATCTGAATCTCAAATCCAAACTATCGATTTTATTTAAAATCTCGAATCTTTAAAGATCTTCAATTTTAGTTAAGTTAAATATTTACAATTTAATTGAATAAAGTTGTTTGAGACTTGTTGCCACTGAAAAATGCTATTTTATTTATCGTCGTAAAAATCAAAGAAAAAGCTTTATAGTAAATTAATAATTATAATAGCCACTTATTTTAAGAGCAATATTTTTTAATATTCCACATTAACTTTTATATTTCCTTATATTATCATAATTAAATGGTCTTGAACACAAGTTAAAAATAAAATTACCAGTATTTTTATAAACTTTTTTCATGAGTTATTGTTAATTAGTGAAATCATTAACGGTATATTTTAGCATTTATTTTTTGTTTTATTTCAAGGCTATAAATTTGTGTGGTAGGTCCGGTTACAAGACCTGGCCCATGATCTTTTATTAAGTGTCTGATAATGTGGACCAGAATAACCAATCAATGAGTGGTTTCTGACAAGTGACTTGATGTTATCTTGTCAACTTCAGGGAGGGCTTGCCACAGGGCAAGTCTGGTGAACATTATGAGTGAGAGTGAGTGTCTGATTCGTCAAGCAGTTTCAGAGAAATAAATTAGCGTGCCTACGTGAATTTTGAGCATCATAAAACGAATATGTATAATGTTTAATCTTCATTGTTAATTATACAGTAAAAACTTCCGTATCTTGGCCTCTAATATCCGAAACCCGGCATATCCAAACTGGTTAGCCGCATTTTAGTTTATGTATTTGATCAATAGCTGAACTGTTAATAAAGGTTTTACCACGGTAAAACATTTATTTGCTAAGATATACAAATCTAAATAAAGAGTCAAAAGAAAATTCCAGACCTTTTTAATAAGAAATGACAAATTTAGTTTTGTTGTGTATTTAACTTTGTTATATTGAATATGACTAACCATTTATTTAAATACTGTATGTGCATGCATATGCAAAAAATACTTTGATGTAACTATGTATGTTATGTAATTTATATTGATTTTTACCTTTTAACTCTTCAGAGGGTTATAAATTCATATCCGAAAATTTGCTTATCCGAAACGGGCTCGGCTCCTTTTATTTATGTTATTAGAGGTTTTACTGTAGTGATAAATTATTAAATTGAAAATAATAGCACGGAGAGCTAGATGACAAAACAGTTGTTTTTGTATGTGCTATCCAAAGATAAATATTTGAAAACATTCCTAGGAAACCTATTTAGGCAATTTTTCTAAGCTGTTTTACAAAGTGGTTGTCTCGCAAAATCATTCGGATTTATATCAAGATAATAGTGTGCGTCTGGTCTACAGCATGCGTAGCCTGATAGTGGAAAGTTTAGCCAGTGCTGATGTACCGTTGTCGAGGAGAAGCCAGAATGTACTAATCGTACATACTTTCCGTAGAGGCTCTTTCCATGTCACGAAGAGATAAGTTGATGGTGGTAGTGAGTATGGGGGTGTGGAATCAGTGGAAACACTTAAACACAACTTAAGCCTAATCAACCAAACCCACGTGACCATTGGGGTAATTACCCTTTCGGGAAAAATATCCAAGGTATTAGTCGGGAAATGAGTCCGGGACCCCTATGGCCGTAGCCTGGTGCGCTGACCACTACACCACGATGCTGGTTGAATCATAGTAGTGATAATCATATGCATATACATCTGTAAATTCTTAATATCTGGGTAGGAAAGATACCCCTGACTATGGTTCTGTACGACACTGTTCAATTTTCATCCTACCAAAAGTAAGGAAGACACAAACAAATTTTTTATGGGAAGAGCCTTTTAAAAATTAAAAATGTATTTTTCCTCGGCCAAAATTAATAACAATATACTAGTTCGCTGGAGTTATTTTATAGGTATTGAAAATATTTATCAAAAACTATATCTGTAGGTCACATAACTTGGCGTATGAATATGTGATAGTAGATCTAATAATATTTCTAGCGTCAGATTAGATTCTTACTATGAAGATGTCACCTTATTACTGAATAAACTAAATTTTAAGATAAAAAAATGGCGCTAGCATGTAGAGTCAATTGAGGCATGTGACCCCGCGAATACCGCAAATAATGTTAACAAAAGCTTGCTAGGCTTGAAAATAGATATGCAAAAGTTTTACCACCACACACATTGAAAGTGCCCTTAAAATTATAATTTGGTATAAAGTTCATAGCTAATACCAAGGTCCCTTAAATTACTTAAATCACTGCCATTAGCAACCCTAAAATAATATAAGTAGCTTCTGTAGGCGTTTAATATTAATTAATTTTTTTCCTGTGGTGGTTTGGAGAACTGGTCTCCCAAACGACCCCCTCAGTAAAAATTCATTTTGGTTACAGCCTTGCTTGAATGACTCCCCCAAAGTAAATATCTAAGTGTACCACTGAGAAACAATGTTGTTAAACAAACGAAAAAACAAGATGGGAGATACTTCAACGATGGTAATTCCCACCTTAATCTCAGTGGGGGCTAACCTTCATTTTTACCAACCTACAACACCAATTTACATAACGTCGTAGTAAGTAGGTCCACCGCGACAACAGAAGGAAAAGCTTAATAGGTTAAAGTATGATTTTGGTATAAAGAACAGTAGAAGTTAGTTACTAAAGTTAATAAAACAATTTTTATATATTCATACATCAAGTCATGTTATCTAGAGTTGTCACTTTTGATAGATATTATCAATATCTATAAAATAACACAATACACACTATATAATAAAATGTAATCAGTGTTGGTCTCAAAGAAATATGTTTGAATTTTCTCTACTGTTCTTCAGGCTATATCGAACTGTTGAGAGCTTTGGGAACTTTTCGTGTTTAAATTATTGTTCAATATGGTGGGATATTTTCTACTGAAGGATCTTCTAGCTCAATGCTTTATAACATTTCAGGAGACATATAAATTGTATACAAGGAGCCTTATCAAAGATAAGGTAAGACTTGAAAATAAAATTTATAATTTATTGGACCACAAAAATTGTGAGAAAAATAAAAAATAGTCAGACAGTAGGGTAAGGATTGTTAGTTGCGATATTAAGTAGATTGAAAATATTAAGATGAGAAATGTTTAAACCATTTTTGGAATTAAAATATTAAATACAGTTAAAATAATTTAATAATTAAAAAAAAAGCATAGATACTAAGTTAGAGTATTAGATGTCTGAACCTTTGAATTGTAATACATATGAAAGAATATGAGCAGTGTTGAAAAAAAGAAGATGAGCGGGACTCGATCCAGCTATACAGTGATTACGGAGCTGGAACGCTAACCGCTCGACCGCCACCACCTCGTGCTTGTGGTCGCAACGCACCGGTACATATTCGACGCGTAAAACCTCTCTTGCGATTTTCTCGAAAACGCCTAAGTAGTACGCCTTACTACTAGCACATTATGTTGTCCTAATGGACTACTAAAAGTGTACAAAGTTTGAAGATAATCCGGGATCCGAACGTCGTGGCCTCCCCTTGTAAGTCAAGCAGTGCTTGGCGGCTTTATTTTGTCAATATTAATTTCCAATTTTGTGAGAATTGTACAGTTAGGTGGGAGGGTGTTTGAAAATAAACACAAAAGCAAACAGTAATTCGCAGCTTTCCTTCTGGAGTCTAAAACAACCTACTTGGAAACAAAGTACAATTACTAACTGTGGTATTTATCGCTTTAATACGAAATAGTATATTCTTGTCAAATCCAATATGGAAATCTTGACGGATACTCGATCCCCTTATATGTGGATTATCGGGCCTCTGCTATAGTAAATGAGCTATCCGGGTACTCTCAAAGAACAAGATAGGATCATTCAAAGGTCGGGGGTTTGAAACGCTTACTGAACCCATTTTTCAAATTTTTTTTCCCTAATGATAAGTAATATAATTTAAACTAAAATGTTGGTTAAAAGCAATATTTTAAAAACTACGTTTAATAATCCTCCCCTTCATTCCCCCTCCCACCATAAGAACTTCATCTACTTGTCAATGGGGGTTGATAGGGGCACAAAGAAATGGACTAAATAAGAGTGTTTTTGACCTAATCACCCGAAGCTCGTAAAGAGCGTCTAGCTAGAAGGTTCAACTCTCTCTGAAATATATATATAGCACAGCGTCTTCTTACCCGTTCAGGTTATACGCTTATGCACTAATTACGCTAATGATTTGGGAACGAGTAAGGTGGAATTTTGAAAAGTGAACTCACACTTACATGAAGAGAGAGTGGAAAACCATTTTGGATAAACCACCCTCTGTACACCCGAACAAAATTCTAACCTTGATCTCACCGTCCTCGACAGTCTAGTCTACTGCGAGAGTACTGCCTTAGACCATGCTGCCACCGAAGTGGGTCACGTACTGAATAAACCATTTCCGAGTATTAGGTTAACCTAAATCAACTCTGATATTTCCGTCGTAAACAAACAGTCGAAATGATTGTGAACAGAATATTGTAATAAAACTAGTCTTTTCTATGGGGGAATGGGAAGGAGTGCGTGTGAATTTGGTATTTATTTCAGTTTTTATGACAAAATACTTTTTTGGACAGATAAAACAACCATCTTCGCTAACAGTGGCGGCCGCTCGGTTGATATAGCTCGATTGCGAGATCAAAACATTGAGTTTTTCTTAAATTATAATAATTATTCAATAGTTACATTGATTTAGTTTAATTTTCTCTGTTTTTAATATCTGTTATGGGCATTGCTTAATTTGACCAGGATTTCTTCTATTGATTTAAAAAGTTTCTGTTCAAATACCACCATGCTCATGACAAGTATCCAATAGCTGTAGAGATTACTTCATATGTGTAGAAAATTAAACTAAATTTATCCACTGAAATAATATTTTTTTTATTTGGACAAAAAATGTATTTTGTCATAAAAACTGCAAAAATATGAACCTTAAATGGCATTTTGTTACATGTCACCTTAAGGTCATTCGACCATCAAAATCCTGCTAATCGTTCCAAGTATAGGCTCTAAAGTACAACCAGGCAGAATTAAGGTCATTTGACCAACTATCTTATCGCACATAAGTTATAAATGGTGACGGTTTCAAATCATTACAGATCACGAGGTTTAAGGGGTCAAACTTGCTAATTTATGCTTTTCCCGTACCATTGGTAAGGTAAGGTGGTTAATGTATGGGGCTGAAATTTAGTTTAGCTAGACATGCATATGAGGAGTACAAAATGATGTATTTAAAATAACAATATTATTCATATCTATATTATTAACATTTATATTATTAATCTAAATATATATTATAAAATTAATATATGTTACCATTTGAACATTTAATTCTGAGCATCTCATATGAATATCTAACTATACTAAATTTTAATCCCTTACCTTAATTACTTTCTTTTAACAATGGTAAATATTATTATTAGCACCGCGTTTTACTACCCGTTCGGGTTATACCCACTTACGCTAATGTGAGATGGTAGGGTGATTGTGAGATGAAATGGAGGACCTACAGTTTAACGTGGAACCGAACCACGGTGGAGGCCTGGCAATCCACACATTCACTAGTTTGTGATTAATACACGTCTTGTAACAATGATAAATAAAAATCATAAACTAGCAAGTTTGACCCCTTATAGCTCTTGATCTGTAATGATTTGAAACCGTTAAATCACTATTTATAACTTATGTGCTATAAAATAGTGATGGTCAAATGACCTTGATGCTGCTTGGCTTCCCGGTTATACTTAAGAGCCCATCATTTGAACGATTTACTGGAATATTAGATATACAATACTACCCTAAAAACAAAAACCTTATTGAAGTGTGATTTTATTAGTCCTTCATTTGATAGCAGTGAAATTGGGACAATAATAATAATAATAATAATAATAATAAAGATTATGTAATAATTTATTTTTGAGGTTATTATTTTTTTAATGGTAAAACTGTTTCATTGGTCTCAACTCCATTGTTTTCTAACTCCCTACCATGTGACACCTGATTCGAGTTGTATAACCTACCTAAGTAAGATATTATCTGTGGTATGAGATGGGCTCTTAAGATCTTAATAAAACATATTTTCTAAATTGTTTAGTTTATTAAATGCATAAAAAGTTTTTGTTTTTGTGGAGGTTTGAGTCTGGGTCGTTGTGATAGAGACAAAAAGTGACTTTTAACAAAATAATCACTATTCACTATTTCCCGTGATATTATATCATGGCTAGTACGAGTAAAATCAGCTTGGGAAGGTTTTTTTAATAAACAAATAAGTTTGAGCATGACGTAAATAATAAAACACGTTTATTGTTGCTAAGAGAAATGTACAGTGCACCTATCAAATACAGTAGGGATGAATACCAAGGCCTTGGCTGTGCAAGGAGAGAGTGACTACATTCTAAAAAACAATGCCCAATGGTCCGTTCTGGTTGATGAGTGAATGATCGTCATGGTGGGGGACAGGACTGGACCCTTAGCGACGGTACACGTACGTGCCGTACGGGTACACGACGGAGGGCACGGCGTAGCTGTAGGTGGCGTAAGGGGTGGCGATGTACACCGTCTCTGCTCCCTTCAGACCTTCCTTAGCCACGGAGGTTGGGTTGTCGGCGGGGAAACTGGCGGTCACAGCGAACAGGGCGAACAGAAGGACGACCTGCAACAATCAAGAGGGTAGACTCAGGCTACGGCCAAACTTGAGCTATAGACGGCGTGACAAAAATACTCCGCTACCAGGACGCCAACATGAAATGCATTGTTATATATTAGGGTTGCCAAACTACACGATTACAGCCTAGTGGCAGTGATTTTGGGTCTTCCATTTAACTTTTACTGTTGCTCGACGTTTTGACGTCAAGGTCACGGAATCTTGATCGTGGTGAACAGGTCGCAAGTATGGCCGTACCCTTACAACGTATGTGGGCACACTCCTCAGCCGGACTCGACAAATATATCAGTGAAGCAGTGACGTCACTGCAGGCATAAGTATTACGGGTTGCAGTACAATATTATTATTATTAGCACCACGTCTTTCTAACCGTTCGGGTTATACGCACTTACGCTAATGTGTAAAGGTAGGGTGGTTGTGAGATGAAATGGAAGACCTACAGTTTAACGTGGGATCCAAACCACGGTGGAGGCCTGGCATTCCACACATTCACAAGTTGTGACTAATACACGTCTTGTCAGAGGTGAAGGAAGGGTTTGGCAATAAGATAAATCTGTGCCGGGACCGAAGATTGAACCCCGGACTCCCAGCATAGAAGTCCAACACATTACCCCTATACCACCATGTCACCTAAGGTCAATCTTATTTTCATAGGAAGAACCTTATCTGAGAGTTAAAAAATTAACTACAACTACTTTCCTTATTTATATACCAACTAAAGTGATCTGCAACGGTCATATTTATTAGTTAAATTATTATTAACTATAAAATAACATTAATAAAATTGTAAAATATTGTTAATGTTTGTATTTTCTAAAAGATAAAGTTAAATATAAAAGATAAAGATACAAGTTAGACTATACAACTTGTTTTGCTGGCAGTAGATTTGATGTGAAATTTATCAGTAAAAAAATATTGATTTTATAGACATTACGTTGGTAAGAGGATTATTGTACTAATACTCTTAACTGTATGATAGTTGTAGTGTTTTATAATGTCAAATTCTACATGAATATAATCATTGCTCAGAACAATATTGAGAATACTACATCTACTCATTGAATAAATTGGGCCTACACCTAAACTTTTATTTTTATGATAACTTCCAAAATCCCGTTATTGTTAGGCCTATACACTTTAATTTAATTGAAATAACTGGGTGAGTGAAGTGTTAATGTAAAACAACTATTCTTCCTGCAAATGTGCTGTAAATTTTACGTAGGCTTACTCTTCGTTAATCTGAAAGCTTACCTTGCACTTTTCCAATAAGGCGTAGATTCAAGGCCGTAGTCAGAAAAATTTTATGAATAAAATATATATGGCTTTATTTATGGTTCAAACAATATTAAAATTAAGGTACAAATACAAATTAGGGGGCTGTGTTAACATAAAAAGCACTTCAGAGAGCTTCTAGAAGGGTTTAGTAATTTTTTTAATTCGCAGCCTTCGGCAGTTAGGGGGTTATATTACCATAAAAAACATATTAGAGAGCTTCTAGAGGTGTTTAGTATTTATAATTTCTTCTAGCCTCCAGTAATTGGGGGATGTGCCCACCAAACACCCCTGAAATTATTGGCTGGCTACGGCCTTACGTAGATTACAAGATAGGGCTAAAGTTTAATACGTCAAGGAATGACAGCTACCTTACAGGGTGTACGAAGGGCTAGCCTGCATATGAATTTAAAGCAAATATCATGTGTCTCTTCTAAATTATGGTAGAATGTTACTTATATTATACGGCAGTGAGTAAATAAATGAATAAAGGAGTAAGGTAAATATATATTTATATATATAATTCTTCTGTACGTGTGTATGTCACTGAACTACTCCTAAACGGCTGGACCGATTTTGATGAAATTTTCTGTGTGTGTTTGAGTGGGTCTGTGGATTGTTTAGATTTACAATTGGACCCGGTAGGTGGCGCTGCAATCGGGTTCTAAGAATTTATTTTTATTTTTTTAGGGATTTTTTTTTGTGATTTTATTTTTTCATATCAGAACATGTAACCTCAATTTTTTTTTCGATACAGCTGATATTTGTGGAGTTGTGGGCGAAATGCCAAAAATGAAAGGATGTTTAATTTCGTATGTTGTCTTGACAAACATTGAATTTGTAATTTGTTTGTGTTACTCACTAATTGGAGTTCAATGTGAATTTGTAATTGTGATGATCACATAGTATTTGTTTTATTATCAAAATCAATTATGCCACCCAAACAAAAAGCCAACGTTCGGGCAGGACAACGTCTGTCGGGTCCGCTAGTTTAGTTATAAACGTATAATCAATAGGACACACGTTAAACACAAGATATTATGTGGTCCAAGCTGAGAATCAACCCCAAAAGTTTTAACTAAGTATGTAACGTAAATTGAGCCAAGATAACAGTTTGAAAATTACCCATACACTCATACCAAAATAATATAAACTCGGTTATTATTGTTCCTGTGATTCAGTGAGAAGGGTGGAGGGAGGGGTTAGGGGGTGAAAGAGGAGGTTGCCAAGGAGCTGGTTGTTTTAAATGATCCTTGAAATAAGTTATATGCAATAAAATAAGGAAACGCTACCAAACAGGTCTGTTTGGAATATGTTTTCCTGTGAATCAGACACTATTTTTAAAATACCAGTTCAATTTAAAGAAAATCCAACAAACGAGTTTTCTAAGATATACCGGAAATATAGTATTATTGCAAATACTATAATGATCCAGTTCAACGTAAACTAACAAACAATATTTGTTAAAATAATGTGCTTTGCACGAGTGGACTCGCGGATTAATTGGCAAGCTAATCTAATCTGGTTTTCCAGTGACGGGGCGGTCAGGGTTTGAATCCCAACCGAGTGTACTGAGGTTTTATTTTACTAAAGGGTTTTACACTATTTTACCTATTTTTGTTTTTAAATGCGTACATTCCGGTCGCCTAGTAAGAAGAGGAAAGAAAAAAATATCCTTCTCAAATTAATTTGTACTAAAATGAGTTGAGAAAAAGAATCTCATCTTCTTAAACAAGCACTCTGTTCTATGGGACAGTAAGCCGTTGTCTGACGCCTTGGCTTGGTCGGTAATGTGTCTGTCTATTGAGTTAAGGGTCCCGGTTTGGATTACTGGAATGGACAAAAAAGTTAAATTGGGGATTCCTCTTTCACATTGATGTGCTAATGGCCTGGGGACTAGGTTCTGTTAAAGAACTAAGCTATTTTAAGTAATGTGTTTATATAATCAATATGTTAAAAAAGATACAGATAAATACCCACAAAAATATTAGTAAATTGATAATCTTCATATGATTAGCCTATACGTTTGTAGACATACCGTAGTTTATTTATGACAAATTAGTTGAGTAAGAAGTGCTAAAACTAAGGGGAACAGAATTGATTATAACAATATTATCTTGATAAATAAGAAGCGATAATTCACAATTAGTTTTTACCTATGTTGGGAGTTTCATTTTATTAATTTACATGGCGTACTAATATTTGTTAAGGTTGTACGAATTTTATTTATCCAAACTAAAACTACAAGTATAAAATATTGTATCTATTTGTTGAAACAAAATCTAAGAAATATATAAAGTATAAAAATGAATTATGGTTTTCAATTAGAGATGCTAGCTTTTTTATTTTAATGGTTTAACTCCATTGACTCCTTTCCTAATATATGTTAAATACATGTTTATAAACTTTTTGTGAAAATCAAATCAAAATATATTAAAAGAATATTCTTTACTTTAAAATTTTCAATCTTATGGTATTGTTGAAAATGTATGATTCAGAGATTAGGTTTGTTACTTCCCGAGATATATTAAATTAACTGTCTGAGGTGTGTGTATGGTGTGTATATCTTGAAAGTAGTTTGGACTGTTCTACAATATGTCACTAGCACCGAAGAGAGTTAACAATCAAATAAACTTCCGCAAATGTGTTTAATTCTCGACCAACTAAGTGACGCCGCAGCGCCTTTGATTATTTTCAGTGTAGGCAATATGCAATACGATTAAGCTCTGCACTTAGCCAGCTGAAACTATTTTAGGCGCTCCCATTATTAACAGTCGATTGCTCTACTATATTTTATTACTAAACAAACCCATTAATTGTTTATATTTAATTACTATTGGAGATAAAATGTGTAAATACATTGCTACGTAAGTATGAGTGAGTTTATAGTTGATATTACAATATTTTCCACCTCTCTCAACAGTCACTGTTTTTCATATGAGCTGTGGGCCATCACACGGTCAATATTATCAGGGCAATTAGTTGTAAGATTGCGCTCGAACCAGAAAACGTTCCCAAATGCGTATTTATGCGTTATTCACTTGTAAATGGTGATATTGGTCCGCAGTTTAGTATTTTTTATTTTAAATAATTATTTGTAAGTCTTCTTGTGAATTAAAAAATATGGTAAAATGGTTTCATTGCTTCAAATTCACCGTTTTCTTAAGTATTAATACATAAAATCGCAACACAGTGTGACGTCTTGTTCGAGCTGTTTTACTCACCTAAGTGAGGTGTTATCTGTGGAGTGAGACGAGTTCTGGGATGGAAGTGACTCGAGTCTTTGAGAAAGAAAACAATCTGTGCATATTGTATTTTATTATCATTAGCACCGCGTCTTACTACCCGTTCGGGTTATACGCACTTACACTAATGTGCAATGGTAGGGTGATTGTGAGATGAAATGGAGGACCTACAGTTTAAGGTGGAATTCGAACCACGGTAGAGACCTGGCATTCCTCACATTCACAAGTTGTGATTAATACACGTCTTTTAAGCTGGGATGGAATGGAACGCTAGTTCAGGCAAATTTTTTTTAATATCTAAAATGAAAACCTTTTGACCAAATAAAATAAAATATTGTTTCAATAGTTAAGTCTATCTTAATTTTCTACACATATTAATATCAATAGTTATTGAATATTTGCAATGGGAATAGTGGAAATTTGTCAGGACCAATATTCAAGAACTGCTGAGATTACTTACGAGCGTTCCTCATAGCAGGCCCAACTCATCTCCCGGCTCGAGCGGGTTATGGGAATAAAAGGTCAAAGAAAATACCAGAAATGTGTGCAGTGCACTCGTATTTGAATGATTACTCGACATTTTCCACGGTGACGATGGGGGACAAAGCGTCACAGTTTCTTGTTAATAACTAGAGTATGTCCCTATTAATACAAAATGAATATTTGTGAACAATTCACCTCTGTGAAGTCATTCTAAAATAGTCAAAAATAGTCTTTTCAATGCAGTTTTTATCCAAATACATTTAATATTTCAACATGTTCAGTATTAATAACTCCTATCAACTCTTTATCTCCATTAATATTTAGTCAGAAATGATCCACGTACAATAGTGTTCGTGTAAATTTACGATTTCCAGCTGACAGTGTCACAGAGTTGTTTAGCATGTGATGCATGACGCTCTTAATCTATGGCATTAGGAGCTCGAAAGTTCACTGCCGCACTTACAAAAGTACTTCACCTATCTTATTTATTTATTTATCACTGCGTCTTACTAACCATTTGGATTATACGCTTAAGTACTAATTATGTTAAATAGTTAAGAATTGGGAAGTTTGAATATAGAGGAAGCGAGCCCGCATTTGCGTGGAGGGATAGTGGAAAACCAAGAAAAACCAAGGAAAGACCCCTCCCAGTTCACCTGAGCGAGATTCTAACCTTCTCCCTGAACTCAGCAGTTTAGCTCAACACGAAACTAGCGCATTAGCTATTACGCCACCAAGGTGGGTACACCACCTATCCCTTTCTTGAGATAATTTTACTAATAATCTTTACAAGCGTTTAAAATATCCAGCGTGTTCATATTTAAATAAAAAAGAAATGCAACCATCTGTTTTATGAATAGTATTTATAAAGGGCTAGAATAAGACAACAACTCCCAAAATAAACAACGTTCACATCTAGATAGTTTAGATAATTAAAGTAACACACAAGTATTTTAAATGGTTCTAGTTCAAGCACCGATGCTTCACAGACTAAATAAAACCTTCCGGTATACTTAACGTTTTATATAAGATTAATAATAACAGGTTTGTTTTACACATGAAAGGCTTTTAGCGGCTAATTACAGGTAATTTTAGAACAAATATTGCAACCGAACTTTTAGCTATTTGTTTACTATTTAATTCCGTCTGAATATAATGAATATGTTTTGATTCTAAATGGTTTCCCATCCCTGCTCCACGAACATTCTGGTATATTGCATATTTACTAAAAAGTTATATCTTCCTAATCCTTAATCTAACAGCTTAGTTAAAATGAGTACATACTATACGGGTGTCAAAAATTACCATTTAAATATTTTATATATCACCGAATATTACTACCCATTCGGGCTGCATGCTTATGTACTAATTACTCTTATGGGTTAGGGATGATTAAGGTTGAATTTAGAGGAAAGTTACCTACATTTGAATGGAAAGCGTGGGGAAATCATTGAGGAAAACCACCCTCAGTACAACCAACCGGGATCGAACCATGATATCCTCGTCATTGGTTGTATATTTTATATCGAGAGTAGTGCCTTAGATCATGTGGCCACGAAAGGGGGTACTATTTAATCTTATTGAACAGATCATATTTAAAAGTGTCAATATTTCGGCCTTCATGGGGAATTTAAGAATCTAACCAAGGAAACAGATCAGTAGGCAAATGTGCAACAGACTAAGCTTCTATAACGATACAAACACCCCCATCAAGTACCTAAACCAAACCCGGACACATTTCAAGTGGGTCAATCAGCTTCGCTCATCCAAAATGTAATTTAAAAAATTTAGTTTCAAAAGTTTTAATTTTAAATATTGATTAGTTTTAAAATGACACTAGGTTTTGATCACTGGGGTCGAAACTGCTCACAAATGTTTTATCCTCAGGTCTGGATATAAGGGCCAGTTTCATAGTCAGACTTATTACGCCTCAAGTGCGGCCATTCTGGTTTAAGTAGGTTTCGTTTTTTATTTAGTATAGTGCTACACCTGAGCCGTGCTAAGTCTGACTATGAAACTGGCCCTAAGTTTAAAACTAATTAGAATATGACTACAAATGTATTCTTTGAGTTTTTGATAAGCTGGTATTTTTGAAAAACGTGATTTAGGAAAAGACATAAACGAAGAGCAGTACAGAATATTCTAATAGGATTTGTGGCACAGTGCTGAATGTATTACCGGAAGATTAGGTGTTGTGAGGGCTCATAGAATTAAGTTAATTTGCAGTTTGTAGGTAGTTTGCTTATGTAATAAGTTGGATCACAAGGTGTACTTTTAATACTCCTAACAAAAGTATATAAATATATCTGGATTCAATAGCAACTTGCTGGTCCAATTTCCATACAAAGGGATTTTCAGAAAATACAAACATATTTTGCTATTTTATTAACGTTGTTTTATCGGTATTGATAATAACTACCACAAGTGATAGCTGCAGATCCTATGACTTGACGTATGAGTACGTGGAAGTTGACCTAGTAAGATAGTGTCCTTCCACTGAAAATAGTCCTACAGTAGCTTAAAAGATTGAACTCACCAAACACTTCATGTTGTTGATGATCGGTTGACTAATTTCTCCAAGACTCTTGATGTCCTCTTCTACCGGTGTAGTTACGCAGTTGATGATGAATGCTGGGTATTTATATCTACGTCTTCTCTTGAAGTTTAGGGGTAGAAGGGTTGTTTATTAGGCTTAAGTTGTCCCCCCCCCCTCCTATAATGATGTGGCTGACCTTGAGACTAGTTTCCAAGTGCATGCATAGGTGTGGCTCCCTTGGTTTAATATAACGATCTAATAATTGTTATGGGCTGTGAATGACGTGTGCATTTAGTACAAGAGAGATCCTGCACATCTGGTATGTACTTAGTATTGGTTGGAGTGTAGGGAACGTGAATTGAAGCAGTGATTTTGCAGTTTTTGTGCAAAACATTTTTATGGCCAAAATAAATAAAATAGTCCTCCAGTACAAATATAGAATTTAATTTTCTTCACATGGTGATATCAACAATAATTGTTGAATATCTGTCATGAGCGTAGTGGTATCAAGACCTTAGACAGGTTTTGGGGGGGGGGGTAAACCCCCCTTCCCCCCGAAATTTTACAAACAAAATAGATATGACTTTATTTATGGTTCAAACAATATCAAAATTAAGATACAGGTACATATTAGGGGGATGTGTAACCATAAAAAGCACTTCAGAGAGCTTCTAGAGTTGTTTAATATTTAGAAATTTTCCTAGCCTTCGGCTGTTACTATAAAAGAACACTTCAGATAGCTTCTAGAGGTGTTTAATATTTAGAATTTTTCCCAGCCTTCGGAAGTTAGGGGGTTATGTTGCCATAAAAAAAACTTCAGATAGCTTCTAGAGGTGTTTAATATTTATAATTTGTCCTAGCTTATGTCAGTTAGGGGTTATGTTGCCATCAAAACACTTAAAATAACTTCTAGAAGTGTTCAATATTTTGTCCTAGCCTCTGGCAGTTAGGGGGTTATGTTGCCATTAAAAAACACTTCAGATAGCTTCTATAACTGTTTATCATTTAGATTTTTTTCTAGCTTCCGGCAATTGGGGGATGTGCCCACCAACCCCCCTCCCCCACCCGAGATTATTGGCTGGCTATGGCCTTGAGCAGCATTAGATGACAAACTTTTCAAATTAAGAGAAAAAGTTGTCATTAAATTCAAGGTCACCCTTGACAGATATTCAACAATTATTGTTGATATCACCATGTGAAGAAAACTAATCTCTATGTTTCAACTGTAGAAATAATTGATTTATTTTAACAAAAAAATCGTTTTGCTATAAAAACTGAAAAAACACTGGCCTTTTCTCACCCTTCCTTCCACCCCACCTAAAAACAAGTTTATCCAACGCCACAGCTGAAAAGATATACCTTGATTTTATAACAATTGAACATTTGGACCAACATTAAAAAGTACTAACTTTTTTTGCGGGTAACATTGATAAAATTTTATTATTTTATTAGTTCTATTTCAGAGGTAGTGATAATAACCATCAAAATCTACCACTGAATATCACATGACTTGACGCATGAATAAGTGAAAGTAGATCTAGTAGCTTTTTTCTAGCTTTATATGTCCACTCGTAAGTATAATGGGGTACTAATCTTTGATTTTAACCTATACTTCCCCTTCAGTGGCAATCCCATTTAGTGTAGACCTGACGCCTTAGACCAAGTGACCACTGGTATGTGTCTCAGGCTATAATCACCAAGAGTTACAGTAGGGAGAATGCTGTTGTTGTTTATTTCGAGGGTGTAAAACATAAAACAATAATTTGTATGATCACCGCACAGACTTTCTCTCTCTTTATCTTAATACAAAGACATTTACTAACAAAAACACTCGTAAGCTATTTCAAATTAAATATAGCCTACATTGTTGAAAAAACACTCCACTAAAGACCAAACCCGAAATAATATACACTGTTACAGAAATATTGAGAAAATAGTTACATCTCTGTCCACCAAAGAGCATAACAATCAATTTCAGTTATTTACAAAGACCACCACTATATATAGATATTTGTTTGTTTGTTTGTAGAACCACAAATATTGGTTTTAAAAATATATTTCTAATAAAAGATTTTCACTTTTAATATTACCAAAACTTTACAACTAGAAGCTATTTCGTATCTGAGATAATTGCGGAGATGTGATCAAAATTGGAAATTTATGCCTTTGTAAAGTACCCTCAAAGTAGTTCACAAAGGGAAATGAGAATTGCCATTTTGTTTAAATGTTAAACAGTTGAAGATAACATAATTATATTTCATGTTAATAGGACGCATTGGTGGTCCAAGTTCACTGACAGAAGGAATGTACCTGTCAGCCTGACAGGATACCTAATAATAATTATAATAATAGTGTTAACTTTAGCAGGAATTATGGGTAACAGTGAAGGATGTACTGAAGAGTCACTTGGTTTCACTTTATAAAATTAAGGTACAATACATATAATACATATTGTGTCTTTAAGTATTTAAAATCCCTACATAAAGAAATTCCCAGCAAAGAGGAGGACAAATCGTAAAAGATTTTCCCGACCCAAGTTGGAGATTTAAAGTGACAGTGAAAGCGACCTGGCCGATTTCCTTCTAACAAGGAAACTCGCCCAAGGAGAGTGGATGCTTCCTTGGTTCGTGGAGAGGGTGACAAAGGAGACCTCACGCCTTCCATTGGAGAGGGGCCCTTGATTGGGCTAACACCATCAAACAGATCGGACGTGTGTTAGTGTACTTTTTTTTTTTCAACTTCCTTATACATTTGTCCTGACATATTATTCTACTATAAATCAGGACTTTTTCTGCTCTGTTCTTATTACAATATGCCTTCTATATAGTTAATCTAAAAATGTTTAGGCATAACCTTCTTGGAATTTAAACATATAACTACTACTAAAACTACTCGTCCTGTTATGGATCATTACCAATTTACCTCAACCTGTGCCAGTTGGTCTGCACTGCAAAACATATAACTACTACTAAAACTACTCGTCCTGTTATGGATCACTACCAATTTACCTCAACCTGTGCCAGTTGGTCTGCACTGCCCCGGGTATTTTAATTGCCCGCTTTATCCCTCAGTTGCCGCCTGTGTCCATGTTTCCAGAGCCCCCTATGACATCAAGCGGAGGCGAGCATCCCCCTATTCACTTCTTGGGGAAGCGCCCTTTCGGAGATAGTAGCTCCGTCTACTATATATCAAAACTTTTTTTAATTTATCACGGCATAACTATACTTGTCCTTATTTCTCTATTGAAGTTATTTTGGCTATAAACATTTTTACTTTTGCTATGCCTATTTTGGACTTAAATTTAACTTAACATAACATACAACTAATGCCATCGTCTACACAATAAGTTTAAATCTTTTATGTGTAGGGAGTCCCATTTTCTTTTTCTTCTCTGGTCACTGAACTGTGTTACGCTGTGTTAATGTACGGCCAGACTGGGCGGGTGAGCGAGCGACTAAAAAAAATAAAATAGAACACATTGGTTGCAATGAGAGGTGGCCCGACTGGAGCGCGTGCGTGAGTGACCCAGGCGACGCGCTTGAAAGATAGAACTGGTTCTATTTTTCAAGCGCACGTGCTCGAGCCGGAACAGTCTAGTTTACAGGCGCTAGGCAATACTATTGTATGTTGGTTCATTGAGTGGTAGGAAAACTGCTCATTTTGACATGATCTTTGACTTTTTTATTACTATCGACAGGTTTAGCACACTTGCTACAATCGGCCTAATTTAATTGGTAAGACCATAAATAATATATATATATGTAAAACTGGTATGTTAAAATACTTCAATATTATAATCAAAGTAGGCCTTTTCAAATAAGACTAACCATTAGCGTGGAGAGAGGATGGGAAAACCACAATCATGAATGACTTGTCATAAACCACCCTCAGTTCACTGAGCCAAGATTCGAACCTTTGCCTCCTCGTCAACGACTATCTAGAACTATTTGCTAATAACGTGCTCGCTCGCCAGTTTGGCCACGCAGTCGCTCATTCACTCGCTCGCACGCTTGTCAGTCTGGCCGAACCCTTGGGCACGTGAATGCAGGACAATCAGGTCGTATACTAACCCAGTCAGGATCCGAACCAAGGACTCCGGGACAGAGACAACCACCTGCTGTTAGTGCCTGTATAAAAAAAAAATCAAAATCGTTAGAGCGTATTTCAAAAACATTGAATTTTGTCCCCTCTTTTTGCCCTCCAGTAAATTACCCTTATTTTTAAGATTAAATATCTAATTCCAAAATCTTCCCTGGGGGACCCTATTTAAATCCTAGATACCAAGTTTTAGCCCACTAAATAAAAGGTTTTTTGCTTCAAGTCCAGATACAGACAGATGGTATAGTGAAAATAACCTTTTCGTTTTCAGGCGTTCATGAAATGTCAACATTTATCAAAGCATCAAGTTCGATTATTTGACAAACACAATACTTCTCTCTCCAAGGTGTCAAGAAAAAGTAAGAGTAACAAAGAAACCAACGCCGGTGGGTTCACGCTCTAAATGGCAAGCTTATTTAAGATTGTCGCCCAGTAAATTGTAGAGCGCCACTTCTCTCCGAGCCGCTGAGTGAAACATTCCATGCGCCTTCCACCAGAGATTCGTCCGTGTAATGCGTCTCTCCGAGCCGCTGAGTGAAACATTCCATGCGCCTTCCACCAGAGATTCGTCCGTGTAATGCGTCTCTCCGAGCCGCTGAGTGAAACATTTCATGCGCCTTCCACCAGAGATTCGTCCGTGTAATGCGTCTCTCCGAGCCGCTGAGTGGAACATTCCATGCGCCTTCCACCAGAGATTCGTCCGTGTAATGCGTCTCTCCGAGCCGCTGAGTGAAACATTCCATGCGCCTTCCACCAGAGATTCGTCCGTGTAATGCGTCTCTCCGAGCCGCTGAGTGAAACATTTCATGCGCCTTCCACCAGAGATTCGTCCGTGTAATGCGTCTCTCCGAGCCGCTGAGTGGAACATTCCATGCGCCTTCCACCAGAGATTCGTCCGTGTAATGCGTCTCTCCGAGCCGCTGAGTGAAACATTCCATGCGCCTTCCACCAGAGATTCGTCCGTGTAATGCGTCTCTCCGAGCCGCTGAGTGAAACATTCCATGCGCCTTCCACCAGAGATTCGTCCGTGTAATGCGTCTCTCCGAGCCGCTGAGTGAAACATTCCATGCGCCTTCCACCAGAGATTCGTCCGTGTAATGCGTCTCTCCGAGCCGCTGAGTGAAACATTCCATGCGCCTTCCACCAGAGATTCGTCCGTGTAATGCGTCTCTCCGAGCCGCTGAGTGAAACATTCCATGCGCCTTCCACCAGAGATTCGTCCGTGTAATGCGTCTCTCCGAGCCGCTGAGTGGAACATTCCATGCGCCTTCCACCAGAGATTCGTCCGTGTAATGCGTCTCTCCGAGCCGCTGAGTGGAACATTCCATGCGCCTTCCACCAGAGATTCGTCCGTGTAATGCGTCTCTCCGAGCCGCTGAGTGGAACATTCCATGCACCTTCCTTCGCAAAGTAGCTAACTTTAATTTGAATTTACTCAACACTTTTTTTACTTGATTACAACGTGATATATATTTTATTTGAATGTTGGAAAATGAGGGGAAAAATGTTGGCAATATGGCAATGATTTTCATATGGCCAACATGTGTATTTTTATTAACACTCCTCTCCTCTATTTTTAATTAACTAAACCTACAGAGGAAAACACAATGACAATATTCTGCTCGATGGTGATTATGTTGAATTCTCCCTCAATATAAATGTGCATTTTACTTAAGCGAGAAATAAAGACAAGACGCTCACAATTCACAACACAAATTAACACGTGTTGTAGTACGAGGCATACCGGCACTTAACCAACAAACTCTAATGGTGTCGGAATGACATGAAAGCGTGGTTTCTTACTTCTTCCCCTGCACACACTGGCGCGGTGCGCCTAAAGGGGAGTGTTCTGCTCTAGAAACAACGAGACATCTGGCAAAGAAATCCAAGTCGCTTCCGCACCGCACTAAAATGGACGTTGCACCATTTGATTTCCTTTAAGGAGTAGACAACGGAAATCTATTCTCGGTGGCGCGACGTGCCCTAGTGGGTGACAAGCTTTAGTCTGGTTTTGGTGACGTGGAGGTCGGTCGGGGTTTTAGTCCCAGCTGGTCGTAACTCAAGTATTATCTACTTTCTCTCGACCCCTCGAAAAGAGAAGTATTGTGATCATAAAAAAAAATCGAACTCGAGATTTTGATAAATGTCGACGTTTCATACCCCCTGAAACAGAAAAAATCGCGTTGTGGTGTGTTTGTATTTTGGAGTAGCGCTGAAACCATTTTAATGATCGGGATAAAATTTGGTATCGAGAGTTTTCACTAGGTAAAAGGCCTTATAAAAATGTTATCAGAGTTATTTTACTTTCACCTATAAAGAAAGTACTCTAATCGCTAACATTTTTGGTACAGAAGTTTTAATAAATATTGACTTGTATGTGCATCCAAACCCAATGAGTAACTGGGGGCTAGATTCTAAACGCTTTGATAGGTTTGGTTCAAACTTAATATTTATATGTTAGATAGCCATAACTCTAGGATATATTGTTATTTTATTCTAGCCCTAAAATTGAGAATTTACTGATGAATAATTTTTGTAAATTTGGTTATTTCTTTTAAAGACTCTAACGAATTGGTTTAAAATGGATTTGTGGGGATTGTTTGACATGACAAAGTAACACTATATACTAGTTTTTATGGAGAAAATTTGTTGAAGGACAATTTACTTATGACTAATATTTGAAACGGAAACCTTCCAAAAACTGTTATAGCGGGTATTTTTTAATGCGTGCTTTGGGAGTGTATTACATGATAAAAAAGAATGTTTAGGTATGTTCGTTTTCATAGGAAAAAAAAAATCAATTGATGGTCAATTTTTGAAAAAAAAAAAAATTGTTACAGTACTTGTGCTTTTTAACGTTTCGAAATTTTAATTAGAAAAAAAAAATCCTAGAATGATTGCAATCTATAGAACCAAAAGAGGAGTGTGAATAGGCAGGACGTGTATTGCAACAGTTTTTGGAGGGCCTGGGGCCTGTGTTCCTGTCTCCCTCCCTTAGACCTAGTTCAAATCCAGGCCTGAGTAGTTTACTAATGATTTTTTTTTTATTTCATCCCCAACTTTAAGAGACTATGAGTATGAATTTAAGATGGTGTCGTACCACTTATTTGAAACGCTGTTCTAAATATTTTGCCAGACAACTTGCTTTTCCGTTGTATTTATGTATCGTTTTTGTCATGAAGACGGGATTTGTTCACATACCCTCTTTTTGGTTAGATCTTCTTACACAAGTATTATAATACAGGGTGATCCAAAAGTCACGCAACCCTGTTTTTCCAAGGATATTTCTCGCAGAAGAACATGGAAAATGAACATGTTATTTATATGTATGGTGGTCTAGGGGTAAGATGTCAGACTTCTGTGCTGAGGTCCGGGGTTCAATCCCAGGTCCCGGCACAGATTTATCTGATTGCCAAACCCTTCCTTCACCTCTGACAAGATGTGTATTAATCACAACTTGTGAATGTGAGGAATGCCAGGCCTCCACCGTGGTTCGGATTCCACGTTAAACTGTAGGTCCTCCATTTCATCTCACAATCACCCTACCATTTCACATTAGCGTAAGTGCGTATAACCCGAATGGGTAGTAAGACGCGGTGCTAATAATAATAATAATAATTTATATGTATGGCAACATTGTAATGTTGGCCGGGTGTTGTGCAGGCCGTGTGACCTTGAGACATAAACTAGGTATAGCCAGTTGAGTTACAGCATTTGAAAGTGTAAGATGAGTTTTTCACGAGCAGAGCGAGTATTCATTTTAGAACATTATTTTAAGGCCAACTCGTACCTGGAATGGAAACAATAGTTTGTGCGTAGTTTTCCAGAATCACGCGTGTTGAATAAATCAACAATATGCCGAAATGATGGCACAAAATATAGGGTTTTCTTTGTGTTGCGTGACTTTTGGATCACACTGTATTATAACAGACAATTATTTGAATTTATTTTCTTTTTAAAAGGGAACACTCATTCAATGACTCCCCTTACTAACCGAACACTCCTTCAGGTGATTCTGGTAGATGTGTCGAGTTTTTTGCTTCGTGGCCTTGGCCGTGGCCAGTTTCCGAGACCTTGACAGGAAAGGTAATCTGATCACGCCTCGAGGTAGGTCCAGGTGGTACTTAGGGTGTGTCTCCTCGGGAAAAATAGAACATGATCTAGCCGTGTACACTGTAGCACTTCTCGGCGCATTATCGAGTCTGATTTAGTTGTAAACGGGTGTATCTCACGTTCTCTTTTCTAACAGTTGTAAAATGTTGCCTGTATCTCACTTAGTTTTAATCAGTTCTAGTCAGTGGTGGAATTAAGAGATTTTATCAACCACGTTCTCTTTCATAGGATAAATA
Source organism: Timema bartmani (assembly GCA_902151455.1). NCBI lineage: Eukaryota > Metazoa > Arthropoda > Insecta > Phasmatodea > Timematidae > Timema > Timema bartmani. The sequence goes on from CABFWB010001400.1 coordinate 107,519, forward strand.
AAAACAACGAGTAGTTTATTGAAGTAACTTATTACCTTCCTTAAAATTATTCCAAATCTCTAATTGATTATCATCATACACTTCCAGTCCATAATAAATACATAATCGAAATGAAAATCTAATGGAATATGATAAGAGTACAGAGTTAATTTTAAAGGCCAAACAGAAATTCACAGGTCAATGAGCATGTATCTCTATTAAAATACAAATGAACGACCAGTTTATGTGTTTCCCATCACATAAATAGCTGGGTCATGGATTACTCAGTCGATAAAACCAAGGTCGATATTGAACTTCTACCTAGAATCTTGTTAATGTAGCACAGTACTATGACAACGTAAATAGCAGCCGATTCGAAAAAAATTAAGGGCCAGTTCGGTGAACTTGGGAGATTCTAGGAACAGGTTCACCCTAACCGGTTGAGTCCCACTACTGGTTGTAGCCTAGTGTAGCTTACTTTCCTTTAATTTACTTTCTCGTTAATTATGAACTGGTGCCTCTCAATTTCCCGATTCACTTAGCTGTAAGCGGGTGAATATCAATTCTCCGTTTCCTTTTATTCAAAGCTGTAAAATATTTGTTTTCCGTTTCATTTAGTTCTCAACTGGTTCATCTCAACTTTCCGTTTCCTTTTATTCTAAACTGATGCAGCTTATCATCCTATACCACTTAGCTATTACACATTTTAGGTTGCACTACTATACCTGACCTGGGAAGTTGTATGGAAATGAATGGTTATTTTTGAAACAGAGTGGTGCTGGAAATATGTGGTATTTCTGTTGGGGATATTCCTAGAATTCAGATAGTAAATGTTCCTGACCTTGGCGTCATATTTGGTAAATGTGTGGGCTTAGGTTAAGTTAGTTTGAAGGTAGAGTGGTGATTGATGTATGCATTCTTTATAAAATTCGCATACATATTCTATATAAAAATGTTGAGCCTATGAAAGGCTCAGTCATTTAGAACCCAAACAGTATTTGTATTCAATTCGAGATTTTGTAAACTGAACATCCATCCTGGTTGATATCGTATCCAGTCCATTTTTCACTAGTTATTAGTGTATTGAGTCTTTAAGCTACGTAAAGCTTTCCCCCCATGATTTTCGAGCCTCCCCCATACACACATAAGGGGTCGTAAGATTTTTCATTCCCAGCCCCGTCTCCCCCTCTTCTATCTTAAGTATTTTTTGGTCGTGATTTGGTAAATTAGATTATTTTAATGGTTTAGTTATTTTTTAGATATAACAATTGGTAATGAAGAGAGTGAAATAAAATTTTAGGATACTTTGATTGCAATCTAATTAGAGGTAGCACATCATAAGTAAATGAAATATAAATGATGTTTTGTATAATTAAAATGTTTGTTTTCTCAACAATAAAATTAGACTTTGTTTTAACATAAATATTTGTATAAAACCCTTATGTAAGATGGATTTTGACACCCTCAGTGCTCGAATTGGGCCGGAACGCACAGGAACGCCGTTCCGGTTGATACGAAACATTAATACTAGCGTTCCGGTTGATACAACGCAAGTTTAAAGTGCTCTATACCGCTAAATCTTTGTTCTTCCTATCGTTTTCCAAAAGTATCTAGATGCTACTACGCGTGTGTATGGTGTCTAGGATTTTAAACGGACCTAGATGCTACTACGCGTCTGTATAGTGTATTACACTGGGTTTTCCAAGAATTTGCTTCACAACAAAGACGACGATTCCTATAACAAGACAATTACTTCAACAAAAATATTTTACAGATGTTAATCTTTCACTTCCCCTTTTGTATCCTCTATTGTGGGGATTCTTTTTGGAAAGGGCATTTGCTGTTTCTCTTCGTAGGTAGAAGATTTCTACCTTTAGTTTCACATTGTCTTTCATAGTGTAAATACCGGACCATGCCTATTTGAAGTTTTGAACTTTGTGCCACAAGTAAACTATACCTCAGTTTTAGCTTATGTGGTGCTGACTGACAGCTCACAGCTGACTTCTGACGTCTTTGAAAAGCTACCAGACCAAATTATTTATCCCTACGCCGAACCATATGATCTGCAAAAAACATGTCGTTAGCAGTTGTCACTTCTGACAGTCAAAATTTAGGTATATACCTAAATGTTGACTGTCAGAAGTCAGCTGTGAACTGTCAGTCAGCACCANAAAACATGTCGTTAGCAGTTGTCACTTCTGACAGTCAAAATTTAGGTATATACCTAAATGTTGACTGTCAGAAGTCAGCTGTGAACTGTCAGTCAGCACCACATAAGCTAAAACTGAGGTAAAGCAAAAATAAAGAAAAAAGAAAGACACACATTTCATAAGTACATATTTATTTTTATAAACTATGTTTTGCGTACAATTTTATTTATCTATTCATGCTAGCTACAATATTTCCTTGCCAATTAAGTTTTATAATTAAACATATTTTCTTAAGTATTAGCTGATGAACCAAGTTTTTTTTAATTGTTCTTAAATTTTTCCAACCAGAACGTTTTGTATTGAGTAGAAACTCTGGTCCATCGATTCATTTATTTATTTGTTCTTTTATTTTCATTTAATAAACATTATTTTTTGTCCCACCATTATAACATACGTTTGTATTGATATACTTTTTTATCATCGTGTAACATTTTAGATTTTTCTTTTTTAATTTGTGTACTGTTTTCATGTGTTTATACAGAAGATATTTTATGGTATTTCAATTCAGTATTTATTATGTATAATATTATGAGTAACTTTCAACGTTTAGGAACCTTGTCTGAGGCCCAAATTAACGAGAAACCACATGATTTCAAGACTTAGCGCAGCAAGGATTCCGAACGATCTGAAGATCCGGATAAGTATCTTCATATACCAGAGCCACATCCAGCACCTGTTCATACTCTAGAACGAGTAAAATGTAATTTCTGTCCCAAAAAAGACCGCAAGAGTACGGCTAGATGCGCAACCTGCATTGTTCCTATCTTCAGGGAACACACGGTCACAATCTGCTGTCAGTTCTCTGGTCAAGGTCAAGTTAATGATGAAGATACAGAGTGAATGAATGAAGAAAAACATTATAATGCACTTTATCAGAAAATACTTTATTTTAGATTATAAAATATTATTTTGTTATTATATCTAATTTGTTTGAAAAGGTCAGAATAAGAAATTATGTTAAAGACAATCATTCTGGACTTGAATAATGGCATCTAACGCAACAATATGTAATTTTTTAAAAAAAAGTAACTTTATCACTATACGAAAATCTTTTGTTAGATTTCCTTGTTGTTGTAGATATTTTTGTTATTGTATTTGTACATAAAAAAAATTTCATGCTCTAATAAATAAAATATTTCAAGGATTTCAGTGAAAATAAAGTATAGAATATTATAATGAATAAAAAATAAAATGAAAAACATGATAACCTAAACTAAAATCTACACAATTTGATGGGTGAGCGCCGCGCTCCCCCTCGACCGATGACGTGACACGGGGGACCTTGACTGGTCCTGGGTTACAAATATTTATTACATTAAATGAAATCAAAAATGACAAATGGTGTCCGTCTGTCAGTGGCTAAATCTTTAGAAATGCTAAAAGTATTTAATAAAAACTGAGTCTGATCAGTAGAGTCAGAATTTATATGGAAATTAAAGTCCCAGTATAGACCTATATAATGTCTGAAATATACAAATATATATGAAATTCCACTACGCGGGTAATACTGCCAACATTTGTTTTTTTTAAAAAAACACTGTCCTGGTGTGGTCCGAAATAGTACTTAATAAAATAAAATTTACACGTAATAGAAAGGGCTTTACATTAAAGAATAGCATATCTGGTTGTTTCTGCCAATTTAATGAAGTGTTACATTGAAAAAAATGTTACATATGGATTAAATAATAATAATAATAATAATTCTTAAAATTCTCATAATTTTTCACATCAATGAAAAACAAAGAATTTTTCAAATTTTCTGGTTCCAGATTTTCCTCTTCTGTAGAAACATTTTGTAGGATGAAAATTCGTTTTATTTCACGAGATTGTTATTCAATTAATTTCAACAAGGCCGTAGTCAGGGAGGGTTTGGGGGTTCAAACGCCCTGCGAAATTTTATGAACAAAATATATATGGCTTTATTTATGGTTCGCACAGTATTAAAATTAGGGGCTGTGTTACCATAAAAAGCACTTCAGAGAGCTTCTAGAGGTGTTAAATATTTAGAAATTTTCCTAGCCTTCGGCATTTTGGGGGTTATTTTACCATGAAAAAAACTTCACAAAGCTTAAAAAAGTGTTTAATATTTAGACATTTTCCAAGCCTTTGGCAGTTAGTGAGCAATTTTACCATGAAAAAAAACACTTCAGAGAGCTTCTAGAAGTGTTTATCATTTATAATTTTTTTTTTCTAGCTTCCAGCAATTGGGGGATGTGCCCACCAAACCCCCCCTGAAATTATTGGCTGGCTACGGCCTTGAATTTCAATCTAGTATTTACCCCACAACGATAGCTATCCTTTACATGTTTCTATGTTTCAAGTGTCTTATATTTTACAAGAATAAAAGAGATGTGAAAAATTAATACTAAAGTATGAAAAAAAGGGCCAAAATAAAATAAATACAACGAATATAAAATGTATGCTATTATTTATTATAAATGAAATTTAAAAAACTTGATATGTAGTAATATTCATAAAATATGTAAAATAATTAAAATATGCGAAATATGCAGAAACAAATGTTTTATATGATTTTTTTTGTATGAAATGTGTAAAAGATTGGTTAGGCATGGTATCAGTAGCTCATTCAAAAAATGCATACAAATCCTAACATGCCTAACCAAACACATCAGTTTACAAAATACTTTTAAAAAAATAAGTGTAATTAAAAACGAATATATATGCAGCGCGCAGATGATGATAATAATAAGCGTAAAAATATGTTTTTCACGAAAATGACTGACAAGTTTGATGAAAATGAACGTGTGTAGAAAACCATATCTTGCATTGAACGTTTTGTTACCCGTTTCATGTCCCGCTGGGTCATTATATTTGCAAGTTATAACTAAAATAGTGTAGTGAATGTAGCTTTTCTAAAACACAAAATACTCTATATATTTGGAGATGATACAGATCTATATTTCTCATGCACAAATCGTCATCATGTTCTTATTAGTAAAATGAACTGACTAATTGGTTTATAGAAAAAAATAATCCCATAGCATAGGTACTTGCAGGACCGGATTTACGTGTGTGGGGGGCCTCAGGGCAGCGTACAGTGTGGGGCCCCCTAAAACCCATATAAATTACATCATAGCATGTCCGAGGAAAG
>CABFWB010001400.1:127291-163397 GCA_902151455.1 Timema bartmani
TTTTTTTTTTTCATTACAATGTCTCCAAAGTTTTTTGCCTGGAATTCTTACTCTTCCCACACCATCAAGCACAATAACGTTTGGTACATTGCTGGCCTCTTCCAATAGCACAACGTTATAACTTTTGTTTTTCTCAAGCACGTTTAAGCACTTGACACGATTGTATTCCTCTTTCTCGATCTGGTCTAATACAGTGCATAATACTTCCTCATCCCAACAGGCATCCTGGTGAACCTCTGGAGCAGAATTTTGAGGTGTTTGATGGCATGGATATTTGTGTCGAATCAGGTTGGAGAGCTTTGCGTAAGGCCCCTCACAAATGCTACATTTAAATGACATAATGGCAACTGGAGATGCAGCGAAAGAAATAGTGTAAATAAATACCCCTGGGTGAAAAAAACCACTGTCGCTAAAGCGGCAACGCCCTCTACTCACAAACTGAGTTATCTTAAGAATATTATAAAATATGTATACATGTTCCCCTCTCACAGAGTAAACGTTTTCAAAATGTCGATAATATCTAACTAATATGTCACTACTAGCTCCGATGACGTCAGCAGAGTTTGTGAGAATAGTAACATAGTGAAATAAGGCTAAGGCAACATAAGCACAACTAGATTTTTAATTCACTTTTAAAGATCACATTTTGTCCTCCGAGATATGTTATACAGCGTGGTTTAGATTTAAATCACTTGCAATCCAAATAATAGGCAGACTTTGGAAGGAAGGCGTTACTGAAACTGCCCAAACCAATTATGTAGTCATCGGGCGTTTCACCTATAATTTTAACATTTGAACATTGTTAAATCCTCGAGATTTATGGGTTCTTCGGACTTTACTTCCTCCTCCGTTGGTGGTGGGCACGTGGGTGACTCTGGAGATGAGTATTCTGCTGACTCTGATGTCTGGTTGGCAGCCGACTCTGGCGGTGGGTACTCAGATGAATCTGGCGGCGGGTATACTGGTGACTCTGGGTGTGGGGGTGGTGGCTGCGGCGTCGTGAAGGGTGGTGGTGGGTGGTGTGAAGCTTTGAAGGGTGGTGGAGGCCTGGGAAACACGGCCACAACGTCCCCTTTGCGTAAATTGTAAACAGCACATGTCATATCACACAGGTAAGACTCCTCGATTCTCTCGTAGAGTAATACCTCAGTCGCTCTTATCGTGTGACAGGTAGAGTCGCAAAACTCAATGTAGCCTTGCTCCTGTGGCACACTTTGCCATGGTTCACTACTTTGTAAATTACATGTCTATCAGTCACAGCCACACTGTGAATATTTTCTGCGGTTATATATGAAAGCCACGCAATCGTATGACCCACAAACATTAAATTAATATAGCCGGTTCTAATCATGGTGAGTGTACCTGACCACTAAACGTGCTGGATGGTTTGTAGGATCCTTAACTTGTCCACTGTTATTATACCAGTGCAATATGGTATTACACGTCTTTAACTTGTGCACTTGTATTAACTGTCCAGTTGCCCGATAGTGTTGTTGATGTTAATTTCTTGATTCTTTTGACCTTCTCTTAAACGCGTTCAATGTTCACAATGGTAGGTGAACTGGGTTTTACTCCAGCGCAGGTAAATACCAGTTTTTTATTATCAAGTTTACACACGTTAGAGTACCAAAATGACAGGGTAAAAATACACAAAACTCACCATCTAGATAGGCTATCAGGCGTCTCCTGAACTTTGTATTGACCGCTTTTAATTGATCCACCAACTACTTTTGATCGACGATTAGATCACACAATTTTACGGTCTGCATGGCTTCAAAAATATTTACCAGCTGCTGTAACTTGTCCATCTTGATCCGCTCCACAAACGCTTGTAAATAGACGACCAAGCGAGCTCCCCTATATATTCACCCCCTCCCTCCTGTGGTAGAAGTCGCGTGGTCTTGCGGTGGTACGAGATGAACAGGGTCAATGACCTCACAATATCAAAAACGTGATATATTCCTCTCTCAACTTGTCTTGTTGAGCCGCCAAACTGGCGCCAGGTATGAGTCATCTGGGAAAATCCATTGCTGGGGAGGATTGCGACATGGATGACATGCAGTGGACCTAATTTCACAAGACCTAAAGTTTAGGAGCTATGACTTTAGGTCTTATAAAATTAGGTCCAGTGAAGTTAGGTCTTATGAAATTAGGTCTTATAAAATTAGGTCTTGTGCCTTTAGGTCCACTGCCTGTTTGAACAGTTAAAGATATTTTAAAGTAATCGATGAAAAATGAATTTTAGGTCCAGTGCTTTTAGGTCTAGTAAAGTTAGGAGTTATAAAATTAGGTGCTATGAAGTTAGGTCTTATAAAATTAGGTCTTATAAATTTAGGTCTTATGGGGTTTAGTTCTTGTAGCATTTAGGTCTTGTGCCGTTAGGTCTTGTGCCGTTAGGTCTTATAAGGCTAGGTGTAATAAATTATAACTTCCATATCATCAAAAATATTCAGGCCCATCGTGACCATCAAATAAACAACATTAAAAAACATTAAAATAATTCATCACCTCCTAGATTTTAGAACCAACTACCTTGCCTTGAGGGCTATATAACCTTGGGTTGAGGGTGCATATCGGGACCTGCATAGGCTGAGTACAAAAAGGGGGTGGGGTAGGGATCCATTGTGATTTTCCACATCACACTATAAGGTTAAATATAACTTTAATTATATTTTAATAAGATTTTATTTCTATTTTTAATCCCATGCCGCCATCTCTAAATTGTCGTGCGGGTTAGAGAATAGAGGTTATGGAGCCAGGGGTTAGAGGAAAGGGGGTGGAAAGCCTGTCGATACCTGCTCTGGTTGGGAGAGAGGGGGTCAGGATGAGAAGTTATTGATATGGGCTCGAGTTTCTAGGAGCAACAGGGCGCCAGGTATTTACAGCTATGGGTTCGAGTTATTGGGAGTGCCGCGGGTGTCGTGTTCGTGGGGCGTCCAGACGTTGAGGGTAAATTACCGTTATGAGGTCCGGGTGTTGGGGGCGTCGGGACGTCATTTTGGAGGAGGTTTCAGAGCGTCAAGGGTAACTACCATTGTGGGCTCTTGGGCTCAGGGGGCAATACCTGTCAAAAATAATGTTAATAGTATCAAAAAGGGAATTTTGCAGCAAAAATGGGTGTGTCAGGGAGAAAAAGTTAAGTCAAAGGGAAGAAATGTCATAACCTTACGAGGAAACGTGGGTAATTTACCGCTGTGGAGTTAGGTTGTTGAGGATGTGGTGTAGAGGAGGTATTCAGAATATGTCAAGTGCATCAGCATTCACCTGGAGAAAGAATGTAAATTCGTTGCTGGGCGTACGGAATTTGTCATCATGAGGTCGCGTTGATGGGCTTTAGGGTTCTGTATCCCCCTCTACTTATAAGTTATAGGGGTGGCGAGCTTTAATTTTGGTGGCGGCCATCTAGAATTTCCACATCACGTTATAAGGTATAGGGCGGTCCTTCTGGATTTTCATATAAAGTTGTAAGGATTTTTAGCGACCATCTTGGATTTCCACATAACGTTTTAAGGTATTTTGGTGGCTATTTTGAATTGTTCAAAGCGATTAATTAAAGTAGTTAATTAATCAATGCAATTAATAAGGGACGAAGAGGTGGGGTGGGGACGTCGCAACGCCAGGGGAGGGGGCGGCGTCGATGTCCACCATTTTAATAAAAAAATTCCCCCCAGAAGTATCTGAATCTCCCTATTTAAGTATCAGGAAGTAATTCAAGCGGAAGTATACCAGCATATTCCTAGAAAAAGGATAAAAAATCCTTTCCAGTAAAGTGGGTGATTCCAGCCGGGACTCGAATCCAAATCTTCTTCACCGGTAAGCCAGATGATACTGACTCCTTAGCAAGTTTTCCTCCTCCTCCTTCCCCATCCCTCCGAAAAAGTTTCAGTCTCGATCTGGTTTTACAGTGTCAGAAGGCTGAGGAGATATTCCTGGCTATAGGCGGTATACAAGAACGAAAATGAGTAAGTGAGAAGTGTGGGTGAATACTCATTACCAAGAAAAGGCTTAGATAGGACAAATTAAACAGAAGTGCAGTCCCGAGCAAAATTTTCCTTACTCATTCTTTACTTTAGCCGCGTATACACGAGGCCATTTGTCAGGCAAATTCGAAAATTGACGCGTCTAACCTGCTATCAACTGGCCTCGTGTAAGCGTGGCTTCACACTATTCATTTCTCGGAAGTGAGGTTTTCACTCTATCCCTAGTCCACAAGTAATTTCTTGGAGTTGAGTGTTTACTTTTTAAAACCCAGCTCGTTCTGGCATATGACCTATGTGTACTGAGGTGTATTTTCCTTTATGGTTTCCCACTCCACCTCCATGCAAATACAGTGATAATTACTCTACATTATACCTTCTTCATTTCTACCTTAGTGATTCAAAAATGTCAATATTTTGGCTGGGTAATATAATGCAGCATTATTTTTTTTATATAAATAGGTTTATTACCCACATTGTCATTGATATATTACGACCTTATCAATAATGCAGTTATCGTAAACAATCCTGCGGTGCTTAGAAAAACTGTATGCTTCATATTCGTCAAGATGAACTGAATATTCTCGAACAAAGCTAAGTTGTAGCTCCTTTATAAAATTGTAAAGAAAGACATGTAAAACAAAATTAAGATGGCTAATAATAGTAATCATAATAATAATCCATGACGTATTTCTCTCTAACACACCCCTTGCAACGCACCAAATCGTGACACCAAGTTTGTCGTCTGCTTGCTAGCTAGAGGACAAATTTAACGGTTTCTTTTAATGTTCTTGAGCAAAACGTGTCTCTCGTGAATAAAAGTTTGTTTATACCCTACTTGACTGAAGACACATTTACATTAGAGGATATACAATTATTCAATTTTAAATGTGACATTGTACAAATAAGAATAAAATCTTTGATATATTAAAATAAGTAGCTAAAGCCAATGTGGTTTACATTCTGCCAAGATTACAGTATGTTTAAAATTGGTTATTAGCTAATATATTGGTTTCAGAAACAATATTATGTTTAGAGTTCGATATCTAAAATGAAAAAAGGTAGCTTCAAACTTACTTACGTTCGTTTAAATGACAAACTTTGTGTAGTAGTTTTGTATTCAAATTATCATTTAGGCTAGAGGTTTATACGAAGTATTACTATATTATAATATTATTAAGTTGGCTCTTAGCGTGTATTGCCTTTTGCTTTCAGAAGCCATATTATATTTAATGTTAGATAACTATAATGAAATAAGGTCGCTAAAAACCAGGCTAATTTTGTTCGAATGACAAACTTTGTGTAGAAGGCTTACGTTCAAACGATCATTTAGCGTATAGGCGTTTAGGAAATATTAATATTTTAGCCTAAATAAACTTATTTAAAGAAACAAGCCATGAGTGTTGAAATTAGTTATGCCCTTCAAACCTTTTACTAACCCATTTATTTCATTTAACTAATCATACATTGATATATCTCCTAAATTCAATAAAATTAGCGAATTATGTTTAAATGCCACATTGCCTTGTATGTGTATAAGAGAGAAAGAGATACCCGAATGTTTCCTTCTCTCTTACACAATGTTGTACAAATGACAGCTCAAAAATTTTAGCCGCAGATGTCCATCCAGTTATAATATAGAGATCAATGGGCTCCAGCTATGCTTATAAGGTATAGGAGTGGCCATCTTTGATTTTGGTGGCGGCCAGCTCTGATTTCCACATAAAGTTGTAAGGTATTTTGGAGGCCATTTTGAATTTTCCTAAGTGATTAATTAGGGTAATTAATATATTAGGCCCTAATGTTAACATACTTTGGCTTTCAATAAAATAAACTCACATTTTATAAATAGTATTTATATAGGCTACCTATTTATGTGATTGTTGCGGCTCTAAAGACTTTCGACTTTTATCGGTTAAAATATAATAGTATATAATATGTGTTTTAATAAGAATTACTCATTAATTGACTCAACAAATAAGTGAAGTTTTCTAATGCCATATGCCATTAGATTAAGCTGATAAAATACAAGCATCCAATAATGATATTTGGTTTGTTCCCTCAATAACTGCACTTTAGTCCACATCGGTGATCGAATGATTCAGAGAATAGACTGAATTTTTGATGATGGCGAGACCCGGTTCAAATTCCAGTCAAGTGAGGGTGAGTTTTAATAAATGGTTTCTGAGTTTTCCTCCACGCAAATGAGAGTACATATCCTCTAAATTGTACATTTCTCTTTCTTACACCATTGTGAAAAAATGTGGATAGCCTGAGCGTGCTAGTAAATACATGATACGGGTGACAAAAATTTGGGCCACGATTATTGCACAGTTAAATTTTATTTTAGTTAATAATAATTATGTCTCCACAATACATTTTTAATATCTTTTTATTTTAAATACGGTGAAATACGTGAAGAGAGAATGAGTAAACAAATAAGTGGAAAAACACTTCTAGCATACCTGTAAAGGATAGACAAATACTTCCTAAATAAAAGCTGTCCACGTCAGTCGAGATTATTAACATTGAGGCAATCCTGCCTGCCAGAGATTTTCATCTTACTTCTCGTTCGAACTATCCGCATTTAATTTCACTATTTTAAAGTGACCGAGGAAGGAATAATTTAGGGGAAATGTTCCCACATTTGCTTGAAAAGAGAGTGAGGAATCCTCTAGAAAAATACCTCGGTACGCTCGGCCAAGATTCTAATCCCAACTTCCTTGTCAGTGGAAAACTAGATTAGATGAGCTTGACATTATTCCACATTCCAAGCGTTTTGGCCATGTTTATTAAAACCACTTTATCGATAATGGTATGTTTTATATGACGAGAGAAATACACCCAGCAGGATTTAAACTACGACCTCCCATTCCTCAGAAAATTAGACAAGACAAAACTGACGCCTTTGTCTGTGTTCCTATCATTGTGTTAAAAAGAATGTAGTTTTAGGACTTATGCCGGCATGCCATATAAATTTAGGTCTTATGAATTTAGGTCTTGTGAGGTTAGGTCTTGTGCTTGTTGGCTTGTGAGATTAGGTCTTGTGGGGTTAGGTCTTATAAAATTAGGTCCAGTGAAGTTAGGTCTTATGAAATTAGGTCTTATAAAATTAGGTCTTGTGCCTTTAGGTCCACTGCCTGTTTGAACAGTTAAAGATATTTTAAAGTAATCGATGAAAAATGAATTTTAGGTCCAGTGCTTTTAGGTCTAGTAAAATTAGGAGTTATAAAATTAGGTGCTATGAAGTTAGGTCTTATAAAATTAGGTCTTATAAAGTTAGGTGTTATGAAGTTAAGAAATTTAGTTTAGGAGTTGTGACTTTAGGTCTTATAATTTTAGGTCCACTGCCGCATGTCCTGCAACATTACCCATTCCTGTCTCGACACGCCGAGCTGGCATACTGGCACCGTAGGGTTTCCCGTGATTATCCTTGTCTCGACTTGTCTAACTATCAAGTTGACGACGGTGAGCGGTTGATTCATGTCAAACAGTATAGATTTACCGTTACTCGTCAATTGTGCTCTCGCATCCACGGAGTGTTGATGTACTCCTCAGGAATCCACCAGTTGGGGGTAGGGTTTTCCCGAACCAAGTGCTGGTACACGTTCTACTTGGTTTAATTATATCAAACGGAATATCTGGTCTACCAGCTTTAACTGATTTTTGATTTTGACTTATTTTTCACTCTCGCAAATGTGGGGTGCACTCAGCCAGAGGAAGGATGTATTTGATTGTATGAGCTTTCTAACATACATTAGCTGTGCTAGCGAAAGATATCGAGGTTCGAATCCTTGTAGGCACGCCGCCTAAATGTCAAGCTCATCTAATTCTGGCGGGTGAGGTTGGAATCGAATCCCTGTTGGGTAAACTGTTAGTATTTTTCCCTCAAGGTAAAAAATGCTGGTACATTTTCTTAATCATCTCTACCATTCTATCGTAATTAATATATAGACGTTTAGCCAGAAAGAGTGGGTGTAACCCATCTAGTTATGGCGGTGGAGGTCGAGGGTTCGAATCTCCGCTGAGATGTACTGTCACTAGTTTTCACTAAATGATTTCCTTGTCCCTCACTCTACGTAAACGCTGGAACATTTCTACCTTACTCTTTATCTTCGCCAACAGTGGTCCGTATTGGTATGGTGGATAACTACATCGCCGCATGTCGACGAACAATACCATACAACCAATTTTAGTAAAAATTTTGGGGGGATTTTAGCCCCCAACTGAGGCTTCCATTTGGAGAGAGGCCCCCAATTGTGCATACTCAGAGCTGTGTAAATGCTCTCTAGTTGTGACATCACCCTAATGAGCAATAACGTCCCCGGGAATGACTCATTACCACATGGATGGGGGAAGAGAGAGGGGGAGGGTTGTGACACCAAAATAGATTCAGAGTCTTGCGACAGGATGCCATTGCTCACACTCTATGCTAAATGGCTGGTGAAATAGGATGCTCCTGCACGTTCCCCGTCCTCACGGGCATTGATCACCGGCAGAGAAGGATGTGGACCACGAGCGTTGCCCGACGCCCGAGACTGCACGCTCCCCCTACCAATAAATAAAAAGCTCCCACACCAATAAATAAATAAAAAACTCCCACGTCAGTCCCAATCCTACCCGGACATACGATCCAATGGGTAGTCATAAAAACCAATGTGCACACATAAAAAATCAAATGAGACAGGAATGAACAAGTTTGGACAGGAACCAACGAGTATGGAACACATACTAACCGTGGAAAGAGGTCAAACTTAGAGGGGAGGGGGAGAGAAAAGTGCTGAGCCAGGGCTTTAATAACAGCCAATCAGAAAGTCAGGGCTATTTATAGCAGCCAATCACAGCGCTGTGCTATCTGGTCCTACATGCTACTAATTCAAATTAAATGCTTTGTGTTACTTTTGTGTACTTTAATGAGAGAAAATAGTTAAAATAAAAAAATAAACTCAACGTGCTAAATGTATACACTACTCTTTGGTTACTAACTGAAAAACTCTATAGAAAAAAATTGAGTGAAATATTTAAAGCAATTTAAGGTTTTATTTCATCTAATTGTTTCAAACCAAGAATATACATTAATGCTTTGTATTAATAATTAAATACCGATACTGTTAAAAAATGAAAGGCACCAAAGTTGGGTTAGTAGTTTGAAAGTGAAACTTCATGACCTTGAATCTTTTAATAAAATGCCACTCAAATCTAAATATTCTAAATTAAGTATCAACTGTAAAAAGTTTATTCCATGCAAAATGAAAACAAAAGAGTATGTCAACCTTCGATATTTTTCAGACAATAGGGCGGAGTTTAAAATTTAAGTATAACTACAAAACTAAAAAGTTTAAATATAAGCATAAATGATTTATAATTAGAGACATGCAAAAGGTGGTTATTTTTCCCAAAAAGCGATGATGTTATAAGCTGAAAATGTTATTTATGTAAATATGAGTCAAATTAGTATTAATTAAATAAAGTAGGATACAACTGCCTATATTTTTCGTTCATATTGTGAGTTTAACTATTTATTAATATATTCATAGAAAAATAAAATATAAATACACACAAAACATTACACGCTTTATAACACCAAACTCGATATCTCAACTTCATTACCTTCAAGTTTTACAAATAGCAATATCAAAATAATTGATATTAAATTTATGTTTAGACCAAACAATAACAACAAAGAAACATGTAGTCATAGAAGACTAAACTACTACCAAATAAGGCGAAGGGAGTAAAAATTAAGAAGATTTAATTTTGCCAAACAAGACCGCGCTTAGCAAGATCCATATATATATTAATGTCCTTGCTTGGACCTAGCGTGAAAGCTTTTAAAGGCTGAAAACAAAGAATCAATCAAAATCGAAATTTAAGTATCGTAATATGTAAAAGTAGAAATCGTGGTTTTTAAGGGCCTGTACATATTGGGCGTTAGCCATGGGGTGGGCACTCTTATAAGACTTGCTGATCTCGTAAACTAGTTTGGGACACTATCACAAGGAGCAGCTTGCAATGACGTCACAGAGGAATGTGCATGCGTGGACGTGAAGTCCATAGAAAAGGAAGTGTGAAGTCTATAAAATTCGCCATTATTTACTGTTTTGTTAACAATTTGTCATTTATTTTAAAGGAGTTTAGCTGGATTTTACAGTTTACAACGTGGTTTATATATAAAATAATGGATTTAGTTACATTTGCTTGAATTTGATATAAGAATATGTTTAATTAACATTCTGAAAGAGAAAATGCGTTGTGTTCAAAGTGTAGCCGGTAATGTCCCGCTTCCAATATTTTAGTTCGCAGCACTAACGCAGCGAGCTCTAGCGATGTGGTTATACTCGCCAACGAGTGGCGTTTCTATACTGGTTCCTTTTCTATGGCGTTAAGGCAGTTTTGCCAATTGTACAATCTGGATACTACTTTTGATATAATTTTAAGATATTTTCTAAAAGTAATATCCTGTGACACTGATATAAAGTAACAAACTTTATATAAATTATTGTTTATGAAAATCTGTGGATTTATCAATATGTCAGAAAGTAGTATCCTACTGGTCTAAATACAACCATTTCAGGTCCATGTACTATTGCTAGAGACTATATTGTTGGCAAAACTGCGTTAGAGAAGTACCTAGGATTGCATGGACGCTTACACATGCAAGCACGCGATCTTGACTAGCGCCCGTAGCAACGCGCGCTTCGAGGTTTCCCCTATATTGTGAGTTTGACGCGCGCTCCGAGATACACAGAAATCAATAGGGTCCTTTCAGATGAGCGCGCGGTTTTGCCGTGGACATTTGTCATGATGGAGACCAAGTTGCTTATTGATGAAATTCAGAATAAGCCATAGCTTTTGGACATGGAGTGCCCGGAATATAAAAACAAAAGTGTTGAAGAAGTCATCTTTGGGAGAGCTGGTGGAAATTTTTAGTGAAGATGGAGACACACTAGAAAAGAAGAAAATATTAGATAAATTGATTATTTACACAATTATTTATAAATACATTCTCAGTGGCGCAACACATTATATTTCAGTATTAACAATTTAACATTAATGTTTAAAACATTTAGTCGTGTTCGTGGGTCTAAGGCAAATTCTTTTTTCAGGTTAAACTTTACAAAAGAATTGGAAAAGCCCAAGGGATAATTTTGCAAGATTGAAAAAAACAATAACATTCCGTCAGGCTCAGGAGCTACAAGACAACATGGACATGCGTTCATCTACTTCACACGATTACCTTTTCTGGAAAGGTCTGTCAGCAACAAGGAAACGAGTAATATTCATAACGATACTGCCGAAACTGGGCCGAAGGCAATTAAGATATACTAAGATCGGGTTCCAGCAAACAGATAAACCTATAATTTCAATATCAGCAATAAAATCAAATTAAATACACAGGATCAACATTTTTCAGATATTTTAGAGAAAAGTTTATTAGCAAGATAAAAAAGAGAACAAAAAAAATAATCAGGACGAAGACAAATATTTTGTTTATCTTTATACAGAGAACTGCAAAAAGTAGACAAAAGACGCTGATTGAAGACTAAAATAGAAATATTGGGAGGTTATCCAGCGGGCACAGGATTTCTCTCCTCTATATTATAGCCAGTACAATTCAGGCTATATGACTCTTTCAGCAACCAGTTACACCCCCACTATCACAATTCGCAGCACTAATCCTATCAGGAATACAATAGCTTCAGCGAATAGATTTTCTTCAGCATAGATAAAAGTTATTGCACCAATCCTGTCACCATCTAATAGCTTCAACTCTCAACACAATTCAGAAATGATGGACCCCTCTGAGTAATTATTTTTAGTAACAAAACAATCTTTAATATTCTTGCTTTTCAAAATAAACGTTAGTTTAGATACATTACATAATATTGAAAAACACTTACCTCAATGTTATTAAGAGTTTTTCTTCTGCTGAGATACTATCCCTTTGAGTGATTGTTTCTGGTGAAACATTGTCCTTAATTAGCTAATTTTAGCAAATCGTCAAAAGATTTTGTCGACATCCTAAAAGAATTTAAAAAAAAAAACAATAACATTCCGTCAGGCTCAGGAGCTACAAGACAACATGGACATGCGTTCATCTACTTCACACGATTACCTTTTCTGGAAAGGTCTGTCAGCAACAAGGAAACGAGTAATATTCATAACGATACTGCCGAAACTGGGCCGAAGGCAATTAAGATATACTAAGATCGGGTTCCAGCAAACAGATAAACCTATAATTTCAATATCAGCAATAAAATCAAATTAAATACACAGGATCAACATTTTTCAGATATTTTAGAGAAAAGTTTATTAGCAAGATAAAAAAGAGAACAAAAAAAATAATCAGGACGAAGACAAATATTTTGTTTATCTTTATACAGAGAACTGCAAAAAGTAGACAAAAGACGCTGATTGAAGACTAAAATAGAAATATTGGGAGGTTATCCAGCGGGCACAGGATTTCTCTCCTCTATATTATAGCCAGTACAATTCAGGCTATATGACTCTTTCAGCAACCAGTTACACCCCCACTATCACAATTCGCAGCACTAATCCTATCAGGAATACAATAGCTTCAGCGAATAGATTTTCTTCAGCATAGATAAAAGTTATTGCACCAATCCTGTCACCATCTAATAGCTTCAACTCTCAACACAATTCAGAAATGATGGACCCCTCTGAGTAATTATTTTTAGTAACAAAACAATCTTTAATATTCTTGCTTTTCAAAATAAACGTTAGTTTAGATACATTACATAATATTGAAAAACACTTACCTCAATGTTATTAAGAGTTTTTCTTCTGCTGAGATACTATCCCTTTGAGTGATTGTTTCTGGTGAAACATTGTCCTTAATTAGCTAATTTTAGCAAATCGTCAAAAGATTTTGTCGACATCCTAAAAGAATTTAAAAGAATTTAAAAAAATTCTGTTCATATTCCCTCAGTTTTGGGTAAAAGGTAATGAAAATTAAAATAGGATGTACCCAGTAATGACTCTGCCTTTGCTTACGCTGTTTATGACGACGATAGAGTACCCAAACACATGTTATCTCTTCAATTTCCAATGTGATGAGGTAGGTGAGCTGAGGGCTGATGCACATCAAGGGCTTTCATGTGTAGGCTCACCACTTTTTTCTAATGCGCATTAAACACCCCATGTGTACAGACCCTTAATGCTAACCTCAGAAAAAAGCCTAAATATACTGAAAACACTCATTTTATACCTATAGAATAAGGAAAAACTACTAACCGTGTAACTGGTAGCCCTGGCATAGTGCTATCGCCATTGTTACCATGTTGAAAATTATATTGCATGGCATGGTATTTGCCAAATTACTAAGTAATTGTGTTTATTTAGAAATAAAGCTTGAATTTGTTTTATTCGGATGAAAACAGTAAAATTAGTCTAAAAATTAGCTTTATCACAAATGCGAATTTTGCATGTCGCTATTTACAAAGTTTCAAAGTGATACCCACAACTAAAATAGTATGGAATAATTCATAAATTTAAGATCTTGTTTTTATATAATTTCATGAATTTAAAGTATAGCGCACAAGCTAAATTTACCTACTAAAAGAATCAAACATTTTAAATTACAGCAAAACTAGTTTTTCAATAAACTTTAGTTAAATAGTAACAGATTAATACATGGATACATCAGCTACAAGTCGTAGCTTTCCGATATTAGTTTTGCAGTTTAATTTAGTAATTCGATTAAAGTAGACCAAGTTAACATTATTGATTTTACCCAAATACATGAAAGTATTCGCTGCTTACACTAAGGATGCTGTACCGATCGGTGTTGGCGCATTTTAGCCAGTATCCCTTGCTGGCCAATACATCGTTGCCAGTTTCCCTACCACTAGGAGGTAAGGCCGTGCACTTGCACACCAGGACACTACAGATAAAATAGAGTTTAATGATATAGCCACTGTCCTGTAAGCAAGCATGGTTTGGTTTTGACAGCCTGTATATTCACAATCAATAACTGACCTTAAGTTAACTTTGTCATAAACGAGAGTCACACATAATAAATGAGTGATTACAAGGTAGTCTGAGATATAACTTTTGACCACTAGTCAAACTTTAGTCAACCTATTTGTCAGTTTTTAATTCAATGTAAAAACTTGCCTTTTAAAATAATAAATTTCATTTGATAACTTAATTTGGCAACCATGCTAACTATTCAAAGTTACACATTGAATTTATGTTTAGAATGCTCTCTCCAAACTCACTGCTAATGTGGTAGTCTCCCATCCTTTTCGCTGGTGTTGAATTTAAAGCATACAAGATTATTAATATAGGACATTCCTAAGATAGATCTCAAAGAGATAGAGAATGTTACAGGTTTTAAAAGGAGTATTCAACCGTCTCTTATTTATAATTATAAATATTAACACCCCCAACCCTTTTATTGTTTACAGCAGGAAGTTTTATTTAATGATGTTAATAAAGTACGTTACTTAATGTACCTATTTAAAAATTATTTGGTTTACTTGTGGGTGCAAGTTACTATTGAATAAAACTTTCACTGATGGTTGTATTTGAACTAGGGCTGTGCGGGATCCCAAACTTAGGTTATTGAAACTCTGATGGAAAAAATGTTCCCCTAAATTTTTTGTGAAAAAATATAAAAGTTATGTTCAAAAATGTTTGTATTTCATTTTCATTCAAAATCTTATTAATTTAAATTCATCTTACCTTATGTTAAGAAGATTAATACCCAAAACTTTAGTCACTTTTATTTTATAATTACCTTACAACACAAGTGAGCGCCATTAACTAATATAGCCCCACTACATATAATTGAAGGAAATATTTATCCCTGAATAGTTTTAAGGCAGGAAAACATAATTTTGCGCAAAATTATGATAAAAAGTGGCCATTAAAAATCAAATTATGCACTAATACAACTTCACTACACTTATTTCTATGAAGACACATCTATTACATAAATTATGTTATTTGAATAAACACATATTTTTGGAGTTTAACAGCGCTTTATATGAGAGATTTAGTAACTATAACACTGCCTCAGCTGGGAAATTATTTTATTATTCTTTTGGACAAGACTGTGACCCACATTTGTTTATTCCAAATAGTTTAGAAACTGTTTCTTACGATGTTAGTTGTTAAAATTCATGCAACAAGTTTTTTATTTAAAATTTATTTTAGTCAATCTTAAAATTTGTATTCATACCAAATATTTTTGATTAAAATTCAATAACCATATTAGTCAAATTAGGCCTAAGTTTTTAATTTAAATTACATCAAAACTCTTACTAAACACTTATTTAATTTTTACATTTTGGGTGAACAAAATATTTTACTTTAAAAACTTTTTAGAAGGGCAGAATTTAAATTTACTATTCAGTCCTAAAATTGCAATCAAATCAGGACGTTTTGTCCCTTTTAATGACCCTATTAATATTTTAGATATCTACTATTGCATTTAGCTTAATTGAGACTATCAAATTCAATTCCTCTCTGATCAAATTACCATAAACTTCTAATATTATCATTTAACTATTTTTTTATTGGAATGAATGGAAGGCTAAGTTTAAACTAAAATGATAGATTTAAAAAATAAAAGCATAATGTGAAAAATTATTTTTAAATTTTATACATTTCCTTCCCATCCTGTTCCTACTTCATCAGGAAGATGCTATAAAAGCATCAAAATATTAAAGTTTGAGTGTTAGTGTTTTTACTTTTGTGCTTTGTTATTTTCCTACTATTCTCTCATTTTACTTATTACAAATTAAAAAATATTATTGAAATAAACTAGTTAAATTAGAATGTTCAAAAATTGTATTTGAGGTTTGAATAATAAAACCACCAAAATTATATATTTACCAAGGTTTAATAATGTGATTGGGAATTTAATCAATTATGCTTTTGAGAGAACTAGACTGAGGCCTAGAGCTTAGAATCAAAATGACCAAATAAACCTAAAAATGTGCAGCCCTTGAAACTAATAATATAATGCATAATAATTGTGTGTCAAATTATGAATCTTGAATTATTCAAGATATGCGTAGTAAAATATTATGATGGCACAATAAAAGGAACTAAACTAATATCTGTGAAAGAGATCCCAAGAAACAAGTTTATGTACACATCGTTTACTCAGAAGGATAGAAAACTTAAAATGACAGACTACACTTCAATCAAATATTTTAATAAGCACAAGAGTAAAAACATGAAAGTTAAGTTTGCTATCTTTCAGAGTTAACAAGAGGCACCTTTGAAAACAAGAATATAGAAAACTAGGCGGTAAAATAAATGAAAACACATTATCCAGGAAGTAAACAAAGAACACATCCCATACATGAAAAACGTTTTATTACAGCCCTTAGTTTGTTAATATATTTCTCATTTACAGCAGCTGTCCTTACATGGGATTGGTAGATTTTGTTCCACATTTAGCTAAGAATGTGAAAATAATTCAGTCATATTTTTCTAATGAAGAACTAAGGTATGGTGTAACTTTTAAAAACAAAAATTCGATTAAAAAATAAATGTTCCTAATTTTACAGCTACTAAAAACAAATGCCATATTATTGTGAAATAATAGACATGCCATACCAGAGTTCGCCTAGTATCCGTTATCGTAGGTTATCTTTGCTGACCATATTTTACAAAAGATGTTAATGATACACTGTGGAGAAATTACAAAAATTAAAACCAGAGTTGCATTACAAATACACAGATTTACATTAGTGTAGCAATTTAAGAAGTTTAGCAAGTAAAAATATTTTCAATTTACTGTAATAATAAAATATAAATACAATTTTAAACAACTCCCAAACTTAATTTTTTTTTTAAGATGCATACCTTATTTGCCCAGCATTTGACGGTTCACGAATTAAAATTTTTGCAGTTTCCCCACATTTTTTTAAACTATATTAAATGATTGACATGTTAAAATAAAGCACAGAAAATAATAATCAAGATGCGAAGAAATGATCTTGGGCATTAAATTTGTGAAAGAGTAACCAGAAAGTGATAAGGGCATTTGTAGTAAGAAAGGCAAGTGGACTTATTATGCCTCTGTATACCCTTAAGCAGTGAATTCATTTTAAGGATATTTGAAGTGAATAATTTGTTCAATAAGCTACAAATTTAAGTGTTGATACAGTTTGTAAAGGTATATCTCTATGCCCTATCATTTCTCATAGGTCCATCTATGCTTGTTGCAACACACAAACAAGCAAATGGAACAGTTTTGAAAAGGGCTGTAAGGAAACAGGATCTCAAGTACTGGTAGCACGCAACACTTGACTTTCTCCTGTTATGCAATGTACACATTTGGGGGATGAATGAGTGAATAACTAAGTGTGAAATAACATTTTTGTGTGGGCGAGAGTCCCCTTTTTAATTATAATAATGAAATATAGAAGAGACTTGTGACATAACAAGATTGCTGCTAAAATA
Organism: Timema bartmani; assembly: GCA_902151455.1. NCBI lineage: Eukaryota > Metazoa > Arthropoda > Insecta > Phasmatodea > Timematidae > Timema > Timema bartmani. The sequence continues at coordinate 144,712 of CABFWB010001400.1, forward strand.
TTTTACTTTTAACACTGCTACATAGTTTTGTGTTCAGCGTAGAAAGAAACAAACAGGCCAGAAGGCTATAAACACATGTTATAGTTTGTTTTTTGTAATATGATTATATACGTACTCTCATTCAATCACAACAACAAATTTAACCAAAAACAACAAATCAATGTCCATGACAGATGGTAATATGTGAATGTGTATTTAAAAGAAATTACGTCCAATCCGTGACTTACACATTCAAGTCAAAATTTCACACAGCGTTTCAATAGTTTCATTCGCTTCCGAGTCACTATGTACACATGCTTCCAATCAGGAAACTGATAACTTACATTTCGCTTCCAACACTGCACTTTTGCTTTTAGTCAGTAAAAACATATTGCATTCCCATCACACATTCACACTCTTAACTTTAAGGGTTTAAATAATTTCGGATAGCTAGCAAAATAAGGTATTTTTTTATTTTATATTAGTTTCTGTTTTGGTTGGAATATCATACAAAACGACTGTTTGGGCAAAAGGCGATTTATATAAACTTTAAGGAAAATTTCAATTGTTGATACAGTCAAGTGAGTTGAATGAAAATTGATCTTTTCATTTTCACGCCAAGATTTATATATAAAAAAGAAAACAAAGTAAAGGGAAACAATGGCGCACATATTCTGGTCATGTCCTCCAAGTGACCAAGTTAAACCCTCGTAGCAAGCAACAGTCGATTGCTCTCTTGTCAGTGATACATTGTTTTACGGCTGGATTGCTCCGGTAGATATTGGTACTGTCCCCGGAGAAATGATGGGAGAGCTTGGCACCAGACCGCTCACTATTGAGTTGCCAGAATGGGAAGGACCCCCTAAAACACACACAACAACTATTAAATATGGTTATAATAATAAAAAATAATCCTAAACTTAAATATAAATTTGAATTAAGGTTCAAATATTCATAGCACAGTTGTATGAGAGTAATAAATCTCTCTTATGAAAATGTAATAACTTAACTCAATTAATTTAAGACTTATTTTATTATTGTTTAGGGGCCATCAATAGACCATGCAACGCTGTGGAGAGGGAGGAGGGGAGGGGAGTACATCAGAGTGTTACTTAACACAGATCTTTTCTTATTTTGACAAAATATTGTTATTTACGTGTTAACCGTTAATACAAACACATTATTATTAGCACCACGTCTTACTACCGGGGGGGAGGCCTGAAATTCCTCACATTTATAGATAACTTTCGATTCCGAGTTAAATTAGATCTGAATCTATATTTTGGTGTCACAAGAGCTGCCCTGTAAAAATGAATCACTCTTGATGTCATGATGTGAAAAGTTACTTAACACAAGTTGTAGGGGGAAGGAGTCTGACAAAATGTCTGCTTGGTGTCATGTGGGGGGAGGGGGGGGTCCACAAAGGTAAGAAAACAGTGTTACATGGTTTATGGATTACCCCTTATAAAAGATAGATAAATGATACCCTTAAAATCTGAAGAACACAACATACATTTTTCACTATTCAACCTTTTTTTTAATTAGAGAAAAAATTATCTTAGCGTTTATAATAAATGAACAATTTTACTTCTGATTTTACTCACAATAAACCAAAATCAATTGTAAATTATGGTGCAGAGTTGATAATTATTCTGGTTATGCAGGGAAAATTGGTTAAGTATTCTATCAAATTATAAGGCCAAAAAGGCCTAATTATTATATCTGTAACAAATATTATCACATGGGGAGAGACAGTTTATCATCATATGCTGTTTGACCTGCATCAAACAATTTATTTAAAAGGTGGGGTAGTCAGTGATACAATTGAGCACTTCTATTAAAAAGCTTGTGTTCCAAAATTCAATCCAGCAGAACGATAACAAAACAAATGTGTTAAGATACATATTTAATCTAAAGCAGTGACCATATTTCTTTGTGTTTAATAAACTGTGTTGGTTGAGGTTGCAATATCAACAACACAGCCTTTTTGGTCCCTTTAAAAGGTACCTGTGCCTGTACCACAAGTTCAGAATGCACTAAATAGATTGCTATTCCCTTGCACTGATCAGATATATATGTTTATTATTTTACTATCTTGGCATGAGCCAAGCTGTTCTACAAAATTTCAGATACATATTTAAAGGTACACAACTTTATTTAGGCATTTAAAATTGGGGCCATGAATACACCTTTTTTTTGTTACCGCATCTCACTACTTGTTCAGGATATATTCATAAATCTATAGCATTTTTCATGAAACCATCTTCTTTATTTAGACATGGGGAATAGACTCAAATAACTCTTTTAGTTTACTTGATTGATGTTTTATACTTATAATTTTTATTTCCAAGCCTCCATTATGTTGCGGTGAACTTGTTACATAGTAGTTTTTGTTAATGGGCCTTTGTTGGATTATTTTTATGTCTTTAAAACCCTATCTTAACCCTTTTGCTGCGTTAATCGAATATATCCGATCTCAGCATTATAGCCATTGACTGCGAAAATCGACTTTACCCCACGACGTGTAAACTTTATTTACCCTTACTGCAACAGTCGGAAATAGCCACAAGAGTGTTAGAGCGCTGAATTTTTCATACTAGCATGCACGTGCGCCTCCAACATATGGTTTTTAATTTAGAGAACTGTCAGTTACCAGCTGCTAAATCATAACAGTAGTAGCGCTTGTTTACTTCTGCATTTAATTACTTGTAGCACACGTGCAATATTTTAGTGGTGGAAAACATTGTTGAGGGATTAAGAGATTGCTATTTTATTTTTGTTCTTGATCTATTTCCTATTTTGAAACCATGCCTAAGACAAATAGACTACACTACACTGAGAAAAGCACCAATGTAGCACAAAATTGTTCAAGTTGTGTTGATGTGACCTAATTTTCAAAAATTTTCTTTTTATTACACTTGGCCGATATTAGGTCTGTCAACTCCTTATTTAACAATTAGTTTGACACTATTGTGGGTTGCAAGTAAAATAAAGAATGGTTCTGATAGCAGAATAACATTGCATTTGGGTAAAATGTGACGTATAAAGCTTTATCGATATAAAATATATATTATTATGTGATTTATAAACAACATGGTGCCAAATTTCTTATTTAAAATGCATTACTAGTTGAAAATCACATTATTTAATCAAAATCATGATCATCATGCAAATTTTCAGATTTTGAATTTTTAACCTATAACTAGCATTTCTGAAGATAAGTAAAAATTAAATACACAGCAAAAGGGTTAAAATAAATATTCTGTGGCACACAAGCATTAAATTAAGAAAAGATAATCTTCGCCAATAAATATATTAAAAGTAGGTCTGTTAAAAATGGTTTTGGCTGTTATTGTGAAATAAGAAGAACTTTCAAGAAAACGAATAGTCAAAATCTGAAAATTATAATGCTTCTATACTAGTGTAGTCTGGTATAAAACCAAAGTTCACATTAAAAAACGCAATATTCCCCATTTTAATCTATTTTGTTTATTTTTCAACCTTGATACTTAAATTTTTCAATATTGATTTGTATAGTAAATGATCAATTTTATCTTTTTTTGTAACAAGCATAAAAATAAATTACTTGGCTGTTGGAATTAGGTTAAAGACAAGACATGAAAGTATTGCAAACATTTAGAAACGAGATGTCAAGAAAATTAAATAGACATTATTGATTAAATTTAAACTTGAAATTGAAACTTTAGTAATAATTAACATTTACCTCTTTAAAAAAATTGTAAATAAAAAAGGTGTATTTGCCCTCATTTTCTTTTAAAACAATGTTGCATTATTTTATTAAAAAAACAAAGTTTTCACACCATTCTCAATATGCATCAATGGAAGAATTGCAATTTTTATACTCTCAGGTAATTCTGTATTTTGTGGTATCATATCCCAAGCTTAAATTTCGAAGTCTTCTTCATACATACTGTATTTAAACAGTTTCTAAAATACACATGCAACTTTATAAACTATGTTTATGTGTTTGTTTCAAGTTTAAATAAAACCAAACATTAAAAAAAATAGATTATAGATTGATATAAAATACCAAATAATCTTAACCTAATAAAACTTTACTTACACCACTACTATACAAAAATGTAAAATCTATATAAAAGTGAACATGCATCCAAAATGCTAATTGACAAAGATAAAAGTTAAACTTTTTTTTAAATGTGCTCATTAAAAAAATTGTTGCAAAAATAAATGTATCCCACCTCTTAACAAAGAATAAATGATAGAAAGTAGTACCAGTAACAATGTTTTTAACAATCTCACTTCCATAAACTATTTAATGGAATAAATCTCTAAACGTTTTATAAAACGGTGAGAAAAAAATTGTTTCCCACTTTTAAGGAGAATTTAATGGGTTGACTTTTAATACTATACCAGTTATTAATGGCTGAATAAATAAAACATTGTTAATAAATGTTTTGAGAAAAGCTGGTAGAAGTGAAAGAAAATGTAGCAGCTTATAACAAAAAGGAATGTGTGCTTAAAAAATATTGTGTATCGTGTATATGACTTCCCTTCTTACAATGATTTAGCCAATGAACATTGACACCATATTTAAGTCGATGAAAATTACTAAATACACAATGATCTATCACTAAGTTAACTGCACAAAACAAGTGACCTTAAATTAAAATTAAATCCACTTAGAATAGTTCTTAACTTACCTTCCATTAAGAGGCCTTTAGTCTGCAAGAGACAAAATTAAGATTTAATACGTCAATTTCAAATAAAGTATTTTCAGACAAATGTAAATTTCCATACTTATACAAGTTACAAAATAATATTTTTACTCATGAGGGAAAGAAAACCCACATTTAATTTCAGTTTCTCACAGACTAGAAAGGCTTCTTAATTAATTACAATGAAGAGAATGTAGAAAAAATATAATATTTTGCCAATATTAGTAATTACTTATTTTAAAACTTGAAAGCAACATAATTTTTCATTTCTATACAAGAATTCTCAAAAGTTAACTTTCAAATTTAGTTTTGTGAAGTATTTAGAATAATTGAAGAAAGTTGCATAAAGTGTTAAGATATATTTTGTACCCATAAGTATTTATACTATAATTTGACCATCAGAGAAAGAACCGCCCTAGTGTAGTAAGGTCCAACTTTATTTTAGTGCCTTCAGATAAAAGAAATAAGATTTATATGAACAAGCAAGAAACAAATAAATGTGTATTTTATGGGGTCAATACTGATTTTCAAAAGTTTTACAGTTGTTGAAACAAGAATATTTTGTTGGTGCATGTGAAAGATTTTGAAGCTCCCCACACATTTCACAAGTCACAAGATACATGCTGTATGTATTAAAGCACTATAGCTATGTTAACTTTATTAAACTTCCTTGACCACCCCTTCCTACACCACCTGGTGTTAAGTATCTCCAAATGGTCTTGTTGGGAAGTACTTTTTAAAAAAATGCCTGCCCTCAATTTACTTTCAAGTATCTAAAACAAAACAGTTGCAGCTATTTGGAAGCTGTTTTGTAATGAAAACAATGAGAAAACTGCAATAAATCATTTAAAAATTAGTAGCCCATGTGCACATACAAGTAAACCTAAAAACATGAATTTTAATTTTTTTCGATTAAGGGGATGGATCACCATGAGAGATGAGCGCGGCTGGTTTCTAAGACGATTTCTCTGTTCACGATTACTAAGAAAACTATTACACAGATTATAATCAGATTTTTACAACTGTAAAGATCAATTTACTTACATGGTTTATAGTTTATTCATATCCACCCAGCCAATTCAAATTTAAGTTTACTTACTTTATCCTCCGTTTGATAAAAACTTTTATGACAGTAAAAGCTTGAAGAATAATATTAATTCGGTAAATATTATGTTATACTAGATTTTTATAATCAGTGAGCCCCAACATAGGTAGGTTGGACTTCTAGTCTCTCAATTAAAAAAAATTATTAAGAGCTTAATTTAATTATTTTATAAGGTAGTAAATAAAGGAATAAAAAGTAATAGTTTCTCTTCTGCTGAAAAAGGTGGCCTAAAAACTAATGTGATGTGTTGTATTTTAAATTTGACCTTATATATACTTACAATTTTATGGTTAAATGTGTTTACCCTTTTCTCCATTTAATGTTCATTGAAACAAGTTGTTTGGTATTCTTTTCATTTGTTTTGGTTAAAGAACATGACAAAAATAGAAAACTAGCATGGCTTAGATCAGCGTAATAAGCTTCCCTTATGAAATGATTTGAATATGTTTGGTTATATGTGCACATTAAATGCCAATGCAGTTATAAGCATTGAATATTTGATGGTTTATTTAAAGTTTACTTTTCTTTATAATAGTAAAATTTATTGGTAAAAATTATGTTCATAGAAAAAGTGCAGAGTAGAATTTTTTCTTTCTGCAATATTGCATATGTTTTTTTCCCAAAAATTTCAAATCAACATGTAAATTGTCTAACAACTATAACAAGGTAATAATTTTTAAATAATAAAAGTTTGCAATTAAAATTATAATGAACACATTTATATGTATTAATTAAAGTGCATTGAGCAAAAACAATTGGAAATAAATAAAATGATAGAATATTAGGAAAATGGTAGAGCACAAATAAAAGTAAAAACACTAACACATATTTACACACACTTAAATATTTCAATGCTATTATAGCATCTTCCTCAGGAAGTAGTAGTATTTAGGCTAATACTACTATTCTAATTACTACTACTTCCTGAGGAAGATGCTATAATACCATCAAAATATTGAAATGTGTGTGAATGTGTGTTGGTGCTTTTACTTTTATTTATGCTTTATCATTTCCCTAATATTCTATCATTTTATTTATCCTAGTTATACAATAAATAAATTTGTGAATTATTATACCAGTAAAAAATATTCAATTAAACTCAAAATTACAACACAAAAACATGTATGTTCCCACCAAAATATGAGGGTGGGGTCTGGTGGCCAGGGTCTGATACATTCCGAGAGTTCCCCTTCCAACACCTTTGGTCAAGAAATAATATTTATAGCCCTAAAACTGGCAGAAAAAAAGTGTTTTGTTTATATTTTTGGCTTATTTTGTATGAATCTCAGCTAAAGATATACGAATTTCTACACAGTTTAAAAATACTAGCGTTCGAATTCACTATTTTACAAATCCGATTCTCAAATCTGAATCTCCAATTTACCTTCAAATCCCAAACCTTGAATCCAAATCTTGGAAAAAATTATGAGAGGAAATACAGATATAATAGAATAATGTAAAGTAATAAATAAATGTTAACATTCTTTCTTGTAGTCCATTCTTTATAACATTCATACTTTCAGTGAAGTGTTAAAACTACTGGTCTGGGGACTTGTAAGCTTAATGTTATAATAAATGGTTATGAACCACCAATAAGCAGTATTAAAACTCTAAAACCAATTTTATTTGGAAAGTAATATGTCTGACAAAGAAATGGTTGATGAGCCTATACCTCAACTAAAATTGCAGACAAGCTGTAGTGGTATTTCTAAAAAAAGACCGTGAATCCGCAAAATAGGGCTAGTGGTGTTTATTGGGAAGGAAATTCCAGTAAAATTCTTATTTGGATTTTTTTTTTGCCAAAATAAGTAAAGACTATGCTAAATGCAACAAATGTAACGTTTCAATCAAGGGTCTACATTGTAACACTACTAGTCTTCACAGGCACATAAAAAATCCCATTATTGAGTATGAATTTACTACTTAGCAAAACAAAAAAGTTGGCAAAGTGAAATGCTTGCCCGAAACTGCCCATGTAATTTTATAATGCCCGCATGATACAAATATTTGCTGCCCGACCACCCCTACTCACCACATAACATTTGTGTTCTTGTGATGTGGCAACAATCAAGTGGTGACAAAACAAGTCCTGGATAACACCATGGTTAGAGCATTGGCGTACAAAGCCAAAAGTCCCCAAGTTTTATTCCCGTGTCATTTTTCAATATAAAGAATATTATATTTAGATGCAGTTATAATCGTCAATAACAAATATAATAGTTTGGCTATTTAATCCATGTTTTGATTAAGTTTTTTTCGTGGTGGCTACAAAACTTTTACAATTCATGGTTTAAATGATGAGAGATAGCCAGCTTGGTGGCACTAGAAAATAAATTGTTTGGATATAACACTAAAAAGCACACAAACACATTTTAAAGGACAAGCTTTCACCGTTACAGATGGAAGCTGTATGTGACTGTTTTAGTGTTTAATCTAAACAATTTCTACTCCAATGTCACCAAGATAGGTGTGCTTGCTATCCCTAAGTCTTTAATTATAAAATTCCCTGACTTTGCCAGGTTTTAAGGACAACATTTAATATAATTCCCTACTAATCCTTTTACAGTTTTTCCTGGTGAATGGTAATTTTTCTGTTTATTACATTTATCATATATTTTCGAAAACAATCCTAATGACTGTTAAACATCATTATTTAGTGTTTTGGGTATTATTTGTGCTACTGTGTAAATGTGGTATAACATAAACCTCTTAGAATCACCTCATGTTAGCAGAATGCTATATCAAGACCAGTGGTTCTCAAACATTTTTATATTGTATCCCTTGGTCTTGACAAAATGTATATTGATCCCCCCCCCCATGATACATTTTCCCCAAATGACAAATACCAGGTAATCAAAGGAGAAAATTTCCTTCAGTCATTTCAAAAATTCCCCAACACATTTGGTTTTTTTGTAAGGTTGCCCACTATCCCTTTAAGAGCTGCTCATGTATCTCCTGAAAGTCACTCACGTACCCCAGTTTGAGAACCACTGATCTAGACAATGCATTTTGTTTACATTGAGAAACAAAAACCAATCAATTATGTTTAAACTTTTAGGTGTAGAGTTTACTAAGTATTTAATTTCTTGACTTTTCCTTATTTTTTATTTAATTCCCTGACATCAAAAAATTCTGTATGTAACCAACCACCCCACCATGTTTTAACTATTTTTACCCATTAGTTCCTTTTAGTCTTTTGCATATAAATAGGTAAATGAAATATTTTAAAGTGAAGTTGAATGTATAGAAAAGGATTGGAATTGTCAATGTTGAGGAATATGAATAAAAACACTACGTTAAAATTTGAGAAAGAGAGGAAATAGTAACATAGGTATCTTAATCATGACAATCTTTGAGACCAGTGTATTAAAATCTGGCATAATTCCCGCTAATAAATAACATGAAGTATTCATTTTGTTGAATGCAGTCATAAATCTGAATTTGAGAAAATAAAAAAGGTCAATATTTATTCTTGCCAATTTTGTTGATCTGTCAGTTTATAAGCATTTCTTTCCATTGTAAGTTATTTATCTTTTAAAGGATGTCAGCTTTAGTGGTTGTTTTTTCATTAATTCAAGTGTTGAGATAGCCTTTTCTTGCTGTCATTGTCTGCTACAAATAAAAAATTTAAAACATAACAGCATCCTTGTTAGTGTTTCATCACTTACAAATTAATATTAAGTCTTCAATTCAAATTATCATCAATACATTATGTTAGTTTGTAGGGGTGTGTAAATAGGATAATTTATCGAATCGAATAATTTCAAATCAAATATCACAATTTTGAACTAATACTAAATAGTACAAATCGAATAGTGAATTTTTTTCTTACATTTTTGACCAAAGTAATTTAAATTAGTAAATTCCTATTGAAAATGTGGTTTTATATTTAAATATGTAAAATGCAAAAAACTTCAAAACATTGTTATATGAGCTGGTATTAATAAAAATAGATTGAACCTAAAACAAAATTTCCTTTCAATTTCCTGAAATTTTGTTTTAGGTTCAATCTATTTTTATTAATACCAGCTCATATAACAATGTTTTGAAGTTTTTTATACAACAGGTTTCAACTAAATCATTTTTTTTAAATTTGATATTAATTTGCTATTAGTGAAATTTGTCTTGTTTGCAATTCCTTGTTTAGTTATAACATGTAAAAATATGTTCACACATTACTTTTAAGAAATGTGCAAGTGAAACAAAAACTTGGTTTTTCATTGAATATATCTTCAACTTTGTTTTAATAGATTATGTCTGCTTCAACAACTACAACAATGTTTGTCAGTAGAAATATTGATAGCTTAAGTGCACGTTAGGTTCAAATCTTTTCAACAGGGGCGGTATATACATTACAAAATAATGACAAAAATCTGTAGTAATTGAATTGCATGTTGTAATAACTTAATTTATCCCTTAAGAAAAAAATTAGTTCAACATTTTATATATTGTATTCAGTGTTTGAAGTTAGATAAATATACAAAATATAATATTTTCTCAAAACATAAAACAAAAACATTCAAACTTAAACTTAACTTGAGTAATATTTCATATTTTTTAGTTATCTTCACATCATATCAAAGAAAAAGATTTGAGCTTCTCTGGTCATTTTTGTTCAAATTGGATTAATTTAATACTGCAACAATTCCCAGGTAAATAAGGTAGATGGACTAATCACCTTTGCGAAAATTAAAATTAGCATGTTTCTAATCTTTACTTGCCTACACATTTAATCGATGTTGTAATTGTCACAATCCGCAGAGCAATAGAGTGAAACACAATTGTGCATCTTCACATTTTCAAAACTTTAAGATGGGAAGGAAAAGAACACAATTTTGGTCAGTATTTATGTAGGTTTTAAAACAAAGACTGATTTTTGCTAGAAATAACTAACATATTGCTCCATTAAATATGTTTTGTTTTATTCATTTCCCCTTGTGATCATAACAGTTTTTGAATATCTGTCATGAACAGAATGGCGTTTGATAAAAAAACCTTCAAAAAGAGGTGGGTTGGATCTACTACTTTATGAAACTGAATTTTTATTTAATCTACAAATCCCAATTTTATATCTTTGAAAAAATTATGTACAAAAGAGGAAATAGAAATAATAACTATATGTTAACATTTTTTGCTGCTATAATACAATGATAAATTTAGATGAGTGTTAAATTAATGATATGGGGTCTAGTTGTTAAGTTTGTTCTATAGTTATAATAAGTTTGAAGCACCACTAATTTGTAGGGACATGCAAAATTCGCATTTTCGATAGCGCGAATATTTACATAAATTCCACCGTTTTCATCCGAATAACACATATTTAATCTTTTTTTAATAAACACAATTTCTTTGTAATTTGGCAAATACCATGCCATGCAATATAATCTTCAACGTGGTAACATTGGTGATAGTGCAATGCAAGGACTGCCGTTAATACAGATAGTATCCGTATTTGCAGATTTTAAAGGCATAAAACGGATCACAGGATATATGAGTATTTTCATAGATAGTTGTTTTTTTATAACGTTTAAATTTTGATAGATCAATTATTTGTTTTCAGCCTTTAAAAGATTTCCCACTAGGTCCAAACAAGGATATTCATATATATGTTTATATACCTTGCTAAGGGTGGTCACATTTGGCAAAATTATATCTTCTTTTATTTATGCCCTTCTGCTTACTTGATAGTAGTTTGGTTTTCTATGAGACATGTTTTGGTATTATTATTGTTTGAGCTAAACATAAATTGATAATCGATTTTTTCAATATTGCTACTTGTAAAACTCGAAGGTATTGATATTGAGATATTGAGTTTGACATTACTAAGCGTGAAATGTTTAGTGCATGTCAATATTTGATTTTTCTCCAAATATGTTAATAATTGGTTAAATACACAATATGAACAAAAAAAGTAGACATTTTTATTCTAGTTTTTTTAATGAATAATAATTCGACTCGTATTTACATAAATAATAATATCGCTTACAGCATCCATATCATCGCTTTTTGAGAAAAAAACATCCTTTTTTCCTAAAAATACCTCGCCTTTTGCATGTCGCTACTAATGTGTATTTTTGCTACATATTTAATTTTTTACTTCTTACCTTCAGAAATGCTAATTATAAGTCAAAAATTCAAAATCTGAAAATTTGCATGATGATCATGATTATGATCAAATAATGTAATTTTCAACTAGTTATGCATTTTAAATATGAAATTTAGCACCACGTTGTTTATAAATCGCATAATAATATATTTTATATTAATACAATTTTATATGTCACATATTATTTATGTCACATTCTGTTATTAGGTCCATCTTTTATTTTACTTGCAACCCACAATACTGTCAAATCAATTGCTAAATGAGTATTTGACAGGCTCAATACTGGCCTAATATAGGCCTTATGTAATAAAAAGAAAACTTTTGAAAATTAGGCTACATCAATACAACTTGAACCATTTTGTGCTTCATTGGTGCTTTCGTCAGTGAAATCTATAGGATCATATATATGTGTTAGGCATGGTTTCAAAATAGAAATCGGGTAAAGAACCAAAATAAAATATCAATTAGAAGAAATAAAAGAGATTTTAAAACTCGCTGAATTATTGAATTTTTCAATTGACATACTAACAAAATATTATATTTATTACCTTTCACATAGCACCAATTCATCAATCATAAATTAAATGTTACTAACACAGTTTTAGCAGCTGGTAATTGACAGTTCTCAAAACTAACAACAGATGTCAGAGGCGCACGGGCATGCTAATATGAAAAATTCAGCATTCTAACACTCTTGTGGCTATTTCCGACTGTTGCAGCAAAGATAGATAAAGTTTACACGTCGTGAGGTAAAGTCGATTTCCGCAGTCAATGGCTTTAATGCTGAGATCGGATATATCTGATTAACACAGCAATAGGGCTAAAGCTATAAAATAAATTACAATTCAAAATGTGAAAATAAATAATTTTTTTTCTAAAAGTATTTTGAGTCTATGAGCTGATATTTTTCTGAATTCTCAAATACTAACGATATTCAAGAGTCCCACCCCTACATTTTAAATAAACATAAAAAGTTCTATTCCAATTCTGCATCTCCATGACAAATATTCATAGACTGTTGACAATAATATTCTTAACAAATTAAACTAAATTTATATATTGGAGCAATATTTGATTTATTTTATCCAAAAGCATTTTTGTTAAAGAAAACTACAAAAATACTGACCTAGACTTTCACTCCCTTCCATACCACTCTGATCAAAAATAGCACAAAGTTATATTTATCAAGCTTGAAAAAATAAGACTTGTGTTGCATGAAAAGCTGGTGTGGGTTATAGACAGTTTACCAGGCCTAATCCAAACTAAAACATCAGGACAGAGAGAGAGTGTGGCATTGGAAAAAACTCTCCCGCCAATGAAATCTCGTTATTTGAAGAAAAAAAAGTGGTGGTGGTGACCCTGGCCGAGTGTTAATGCGGATAATTGTTAAAGCCAGCACAGTTAAGTGTGAGATGGGATTGGTGCCATTACCTGTCTCACTACTCACCTACAGGCCCAGAGCCTGCTATGGGAGTAGGGGAGGACGACACTATGTTCATGCGGTTCTGGTCCTTCACAATTGGATCTGCAACAAAATAGTCTTCAGTAGACAAGCTCGGACAGAGGAAGGAAATAGTTACTTGTGGAGAAACACACAAATTTAAATAGCTTACTAAGATAGAAGTGTGTAGTGATGCCATATGACTACCATAAATTTAACTTTATTATTTAGCCCAATATTTAGCAAAATATATATAATTCATCATGTTATCATTTATAATAATGGTTTTAAATTTAAAAAATTGGTTCTAATAGTAATAATAATAAAAGCCTAGTAAATATTTTTAGCATTACACCTTGTCTTATTACCCGTTTGGGTTATGCGCCCATTATGTACTAATTACATTAATGTGTTAGGGATTAGGAAGGTTTAATTTAGAGGGAGTGCACCCACATTTGTGAGGAGTGTAAAGCCATTTGAAGTGAAAACGACAGTTCAGGAATGGCTTTCCTCGCTGGTGGCAGACTTCTATAACGAGGGCCTACAATAACTTATCTCACAATACAACAAATGTTTAAATAAATATGAAAACTATGATAACAGGCTAGAGTCTCGATCGTTATCGGAATTAACCAGACAAATCGCTTCACCAACTAAGAACGACCATGCACCACCACCCACCGAATCAAGAGAGAGCTCTCAATCTGTCAATCCTTCCAGTGTTCGGGCCTGGTGAGGTTTCCCGTGTTGAGTTAAATTAAGCTTTGGACACCCATAATTTAAAGGATGAGAAATGATGGGTTATAATATAAATAGGTTCGTTTGATACTGACTACAAAGCCAGAAAAATCAACTAATCCCCGGTTTATTTAGGCAGCCAACTATCACAACCACCAACAATGATTGAAAGTCACTAAAATTTGACATTGAATAAATATGTTTTATTTGATTTATGAGTTATAAAGTTAATTTTAAAAAGTTATTAAAAGCTTCCAAAGATACTTCATGTCTTACTACCCATTTGGGTTACACGCACTTACGCTAATGTGTAACGGTAGGGTGATCTTGAGATGAAATGGAGGAAATACAGTTTAACGTTGGATCCGAACCACAGTGGAGGCCTAGAATTCCACACAATGACAAGTTGTGATTAATACATGTCTTGTCAGCGGTGAAAGAAGGGTTTGGCCATCAGATAAATCTGTGCCGGGACCGAGGATTGAACCCCAGACCCCCAGCACAGAAGTCTGACACCTTACCCCTAGACCGCCAGATCACCTAATACTTCATGGATAACTGTATAATCTCTCTTTACATCATTAATGAAATAGACAGAATATAATTACAATCTTTTTTTCCCCATCATTGTAACATGAATTTCCAGTTTTCAAATAGTGGGCTATCTATAGAATCAGATGTATTGTCATAAATAATTACTTTCATTATTAAGTTAAGTGAAAATTAATAACCTAGACATGGGAATTGAACCTAGGACCTTTGGCTTTATTCATTAATGCCATACTAGTGAACCATTTTTGTCATTTTTCATTTCAAGTATTTCCTGTGCCTCATGTACCTCTTGAGCCACTCTAAAAGAAATAAATCTAACTATTCCCTACCACAGAAACTTCAACTTACATCCTGTAACATAAAACCAATTCACAACCTTAGTTTACTTGGATAACAACTCAAAATGTTACTAGAAGTAGTCCCTAATATATCACTATGCCAACAGCTGACATCTATCACTTTGAATAAATGTAATGAAAACAAATGGTAATATATGAATGTGATAGTTAACCACAGTAATTTAGGCCAATATTATTTATATATTTAGTTGAGGTCAGACACAAAGCTTATTTATCGTTTTATTCCACTTAAAAAAAATTAATATTCACACCACTTTCACAAAAATTCCTAACGAACATTGATTCAAAATGGCAACGGACGAATTTAAACCATGTGATTGAACGTGGTGGAAACAAGTTCTTTATAATGATGCACCCACGCAGTGGATACAAATATTTTGAAATACGATAAAATAATCATAAAATCGTTTATTATATATAAAAAATTTACAAGTATTTTCTCTTTTTCAAGTAAATACAATGGCTGTATTAAACGGTATTAATGTATGCACTAAATTGCACATAATCAATATTGTTCAAAAATGAAGAATAGGTACTTTTAATTATGTTTAAAATATTGTTTTTAGTTGGATAAAAATGAATTATTAAAAGTAATGAAATAGTATGAGAAAACTTAAGTTTCAGTTATTTTAAATGTAAAATATAACAGGTAAATAAAAAAACTTTACATTTATAACAAAACAGTGATATTTTACAAGTGTTGGAAGCCCAAAACATAGACATGATTTTTGAACTGTCATCCAAGTAAAAATCCATCATGAACGGACTCTACCTTGACCTATATTAATCAACTTCTCCACCATAAAAACTAGATACCTTTTCAATATGTGTACAAAAAAGTGAAAGAAAAGATGTAATCCCATGATAAGACATTTAAACAAACCACACTCTCTTGGACCATGCACCTCTTAAGACAATGATTGAACAGAAGAAATTTAACCTCTCTGCCATATACAACATCTTTAGTCGTCCATGTGTGATCTGTCCTACAAAATGTGCGACATCAGTCGTCGGTAATTTATAATACATTTACAGGCTTTATCTACTACACCACAAAATTAAGTCACCCTAGGGAAGGGTTTCAGTAACTGATAAAGTAACACATGAGAGGTTAAACCGAAATACCTTCCTACTTAGTCTTACCTTGGCTTCCATATTAAGCACTACCCCACTACGACAAACGAATGGCAACTTACAGAAATATGGGTGCTCCATTGCTTCTCTCGCAGTGAGACGGTCGTAGTGGTCATACTGGAGCAACTTGTCCAAAAAATCTAGCGCCTCTGGTGACACCAAGTGCTGGTTTTCACTGTGCACAAAACGCTCCCATCTCTTCTTAGAATGCCTGAAAAACCAAAGTATTGGTAAAGCTTTCTTAAATGCTGCAAGTCAATACTCATTACACAAATCTGACATCCATGCTTTTTTATTTATGGTATCATCAAGTTATCATAAATAAAAAAGTAGAGCTGTCACACAATTCCAGCTCTCAATTATGATTCTCAAGTTTTAAAATTTCATATCCCCCACATCCAGATTCTAGAATTACACTTTCCTGGATAATGCAAATTCCTTTTTTTTGGTGATAAAACCAATTGGAGTTATTAAAAGTGCAAAGTTTCTGCCTCGTTATTACAAGTTGAAAGTCTTTATCTTGTTATTACAAATTGAAAGTTTTTAGCTAGGTGACAAATCAGTTTTTTTTATCTTTCAATCTTTTAGCTTTTGATTACTTTCAAGAATTTAACATTCTAAAAGTTAATATACATACAATACTATATAATACATTGAATGTATGTCTTTTTAAATGACATTTTTTTATTTCTTAGTAAAGAATTAAACCTTACCATGAATAAGCTAAGATATTAAAAGTTAAATTATTTTTAAGCTTAACATTACTCAAATTCTAAGCGAATTTGCTGGAAATTCTTGTATTGTAGGAGAATTAAACTGAACTAAAATCAAAAGAGTAAAATCAAAGTGTGTGAGTGACTGACTTGGAAGACGACTTCTGGTTGGGTACACTGGCCATCCAATATTAGAAAAAAAAGCACACCAGGGCAAATGGTATTTAATGGCAATGCATTGTGTGTTGTGATTAGAGAAGGTGACATGGAAAAAAACAAAATATTTATCATAAAATGAATAGGTAAGAAAAAGTGTGATAAAAAGTTAATAAAATAAAAGTAATTTTATAATATGTTTAATTAGGTTCTATGAATATGTCTTATAGATGTTATAAAAAACCACAACTAAGCACCAATGATTAGGGACATGTAAAATTCGCATTTGCCATAAAACTAATTTAAGCTTTTTTTCTAAATTAACACAATTTCTTTTTAATTTGGCAAATACCACATCATGCCATTTATTTTTAATGCAGTAACACTAATGATAGCTCTATACCAAGGCTGCCGTTCATACAAATAGTATCGATTTTTACTTATTTTATAGGTATAAAATGGATTACAGGAAAAATTAGTGTTTTCAGGATATTTAAACTTTTTTTACATGAGGTTAGCATTAAAAATCACGATTTCTACTTTTACACATTACGATAACTAAATTCTGATTATTTGTTTACAGCCTTTGCTAGGTCCAAGCAAGGACATAATATATAGGGACCTTGCTACAGGCGATCATGTTGGGCAAAGTTATATCTTCTTAACTTTTATTCCCTTCTCCTTATTTGATAGTAGTTTAGTCTTCTATGATGACATGTTTCAGTGTTATTATTGTTTGGTCTAAACCTAAGTTGATAATCAATTATTTCAATATTGCTATTTGTAAGACTCGAAGGTAATGATATTGCGATATCTTGTTTGATATTACTATGCGTGAAATGTTTTGTGCATATTTATATATGATGTTAATAAATAGTTAAATGCACAATATGAACAAAAAAATTAGACAGTTTTATCCTCTTTTGTAACAAATACTAATTTGACTCGTATTTACATAAATAATAACATCGCTCTTTGAGAAATATAACCTCACATTTTGCCACAGTGACACATACATGTAAATTGTGGAAACAAATAAAATGGTTTTAATAAGCAATGTAAAAGACAGTATGGTTCAAAATCTACTTAAAATGAACTTAGCTGATTCAAAAACCAAGTAATTCGAAAGGGAGGGGAGAGGAGCGGTAGGGGGACCAAACCGTTCTTCAAACATAAGAGTAAATTTAAGTATTTAAATTACAAATATTTGGCAAAATAATTTATAGAATTATAATGACTGGCATGAAACAAAATAAACTTTAAACTTAAAACTAAAGCTATAAATAATAAACAAAGGAAAAATGGTGCTAAGCAGCTTTATTAAATTAACAATTTATTTTTTACTTGTACTTAAAGTGATATTGATAACCTTACCAAAAAAAATCCTTTTACTAGTCATAATGAAAGGAATTTTACTAAAATGACTTGTCATTCACCCTAATGCGCAGTCTAAATTTCAAGCTCATCTAATCTAGTTTTCCGATAACGTGGAGTTGGGGATCTTGAATCTAGGCTTTTTGTACTGTAGGTGTGTTTTTTTCCCCAAATATTTTATTTATTTTCCTTTCCGACAAATGCACATTTCTTCTAAATTCTACAATCTACCTTCCTCATCCTAATATTGTTTACAATCAAATGTGCTTGGCTTAGTTTACACTTATGGCTGGGAGTTTGCTTTTGAATGAGGCGGAAGGTCGGTGAATTTT
>CABFWB010001401.1:0-10482 GCA_902151455.1 Timema bartmani
AGTATGATCATATACCCAACTTAATTCAATTTTTAATTGTTTTTTTAAAATAGTTACACTGTTATTTTATATTTTCACTACAAACACGTAATGTCAACGTTTCATTAAAATTCACACGAAATTCAGTTCAAAAAAAATCTTATATTCTTTCAACTCACTTTATTGAATTGATCGATCTAATTGAGATGTTTGAATTAATTGATAAAAAACATTCATGGCTAGTCGTGTCTTCGGGGATGTGGCAGGGAAGAGGGAGAAATAATTTAGAGGAAATGCACCCACAGTTCCGTGAAGAGAAAGAAGGAAAGCATTTAGGATGGATCACCTCATTACCTTGTAATCGGGAAACCAAACCAAACCAAACAAGAGGGACGCCTTTGTTCGCGCGTCCATTGATGGGTATTTTTGTTTGTACAAATAGTTTTTTCACCCTTCTTCCCACCATGTAGGAGTTTTACATGTCTAAATAAACACTGGTGCAGTTCCTTTTAATCGCCTCATATTAGGCTTAAATCAAACTCTTGTTGAACGTGTTGTAGGTGCACTCTACCAGATGTTCAGTGCGACAACTTCCCAGATTTGGTAAAGCCCAATGGGTTTTGGTTCCCTAAATGGAAGTAATTATTTATACAAATTGTGATTCCCCACTCCCTTACCAGTCGGATGTTGGTACCTGTCTTTAAAATTCACCCTCATCCTTTCTCTTCAGACAAGATGATCTAATTTGTTGACATCCAGCTGACAGGCACAACTAACACCTACCAATAACAATAGTAAAAACATTTCCCCCTTTCTTCTTCAAGAAATGAACATATCTTGGGAAAGACAGCTCCATTAATTGAAGTTAACCAGTGACCACATTAGGTGGTCGTGGGGGGGTGCGGACCGCACTGGGTGACACCAAAGTGACTGTCTAAAAAAATGTTTAAAGTGTATCGGCAGAAATGTATTATTAAAAAAATCCCTGTAGTTAGCATAAAACACAAAAATAATTTTCCTAAGCAAAGCTTATGTACTGGATCAATATAGCTACAAATACAATAATAGGCCTATGCTAATTTACTTTTTTAACCTTCTAATGCGCATGCGCTTCGGTAAGAGTTGTCTTTATCACCCAGTTACAATGACTCTTCGAATTTATCTGCACGCGCTGTTGTTTTCGTTGTTGCTGCTGTTTTTACAGTCGCTGAATTTGTCAAATTTGCTGGTATTTTAGCTACAAAATTTTCACTATATTTCCATATGCATTTGTCTACAACATCTACATTATTTGGGCAGTTATTTAATATGCAAACCTAATCCATTAGACTATCTCATGTAACGGTAAAGTTTAACGAGTTAAAATGAACATAATTTTGAAGTATATCTTAAGGTGCGTATTCATTTGAGCATTCATTCGTGCGCGTTCGGTTCATTCTGTTCGTTCGGAGTAAAATGCTCAAGTGAATACCTGTCCATGAACACGTCCCGAACGGAATCGAACGCTCTCGAACAACTGCCGGTTTTTTGGGAATGCTCAAAGGAAGTCAGTTGTTCGCTTGTGCTTAGGGGATACGTGTTTTCGCACCTGTTCGGACCGTTTGGAGTGTTTTCTGTGGTGGAGTGGGCAGATATTCTATGACACATTATGTTGTGTCAGTTTCATAACGAAACTATCGTATTCTTAATATGTTTCCATAATGTAATAAAAAGTAATAATAATGAGCAACACTTACTACATACAGTAACAAGTAACGTATGTCATCCAGATTACTTCTTGTAATAGGCGTGCTACATTAACATACTAAGTATGCCTACCTTGACGCAATGTTTGAGTACTTAGTTTAATGCGACACAAGTTCCCATAACTATAACACCAATACGTTGTTTGGAAGTCTTTAACAGATACTACAAGCTTGCAAATGAGTCCCCAGTTACTTAAAAATGTAACATTGGTGACAAACGATCTTTCACTGATATTGCTTTACGGAACTTTTGTGTCATTCGCAATTTTACGGCCGACAAGGTTAACCAAAATTTCAAAGTCTTGAGATGACATTCGGGTGAAATTTCGGAAATTTTCTTCGTCCAAGCCCCTTAAAAGTTCTGTATTTTTCCGCCTACAAAACAGCCGTCTTATCCACATTTTCCTGTCCCTCTTTTTTATTCTTTTTAGTCAATGCACACGGCACAAAGAAAGAACGTGCTGCCACTATCAAATCTATTTTGAGACTGAGTTCCAGTGCTTGTTTCGTTCGTGGTAAAATTGGCGGGAACTAGTCGAGCACCAACAAACGGTCTGAATGCTCGGAGTATTCGGACGTATCGTATCATTTGTTCGAGTTCATTCGGGGTGTTGGGCTTGTTCCGCTCGTTAGAAGTAAAATGCTCAAGTGAATACACACCTTTCGAATTCTATTACTTTTCTACCAAATGTTCATTTTAACTGCATTAAACTGTACAATAAATGTAAATATATTTTGGTTATGTGTATGATATTGTAATTTAAAGGTGTAATTTTAGTTTTTCAAGCTGTTTATACTATTTATATTACTTTCAGTGATATACGGGAATTGCGATTTTCGAGTAACATTAGTTAAAAAAAAAAACACTCCTAAGAATTCTGTATTGCCTGGTAGGTCCATGTGGGTGATATCAACCCTAGTTACGCAATTGAAGTCAAGTCCGGTCTTATAGAACGGTTTTTTAAAAACTATAAATTTTCAAAAATCGTTGATTAGGAAGCTACCCTTAATTGTAGAGCCAGAATGCAAATCAGGATGTATCATCGAGATTATGACCATATTACATCTAAATATCAAGTTTGAACAGAATCTATCGAACAGTTTTTGCTGTATGATAGTTTATTTGAACATGTTTTGTGTCAGCCGAGTTTGACAGTGTCCTCTGTTCAACCCTAGGTCTCTAAGGGGTAGCACGATGGGGTTTTTATAAGTCAACAACTCCCTGTTCTTTATTTTAACTGGGCACTTCACATACATTCCCTGATGGAAGAAGGCTTTATTCTTTTCACTAAGTACCTTATAATTGGTTCTTTCATGACGCTTTTTTTTTGTGTGTCTCAAAACATTTTTTTATACCGTGCCTCTTTTTTCTCCTTTCATTCTCGTTTTACACTTTGGTTCGCTCTTTGTAATTTCTGCTTTATTATTAAGTACTTTAGTTTTTATATTACTATTTGTATGCTCTTTTTAATATTATTTTTGCTCCTCGTTTTTTTTGACTTTCTCTTCCCCCTCCCCTCCAGCGCTCCATGAATCATTTCTTTTATGTGGAGACCCAAGGTCGTGCCGGAAGTCCTCCATTGTCCGCCATGTTAGTCGAAGTAGATGGTCCTTTCAACCAGATGACAGTGTTAAGTTAATTGGGTCGTCACTGTCGCGGAAAGGGAAGTTAAATATATCCATTTGGGCCGGTAGTTTTCTTCACCGTGATACGTCTCATTGGAATAAACTAACCTAGAACACGAATAGTTGTTTTAATCTCATTTAACTTCTCTTTTACGTGTTATTCTCACTATTTGTTGTGTCATATACACACAAGATAAAAAACTTTAAGAGTATTAATATAAATGAGTCGAGAATATATAGGCCTCTAATATAAATACAATATAAATACACTTTTCTCTTAATTCATCTGTACCACAAACTGATCTGTGATGGCTATCCACAGGACCAGTCCTGGTAGCGGAATCAAATCCACTCAAGGGAAATATGACAACATGGACACCAACAACTGGTGAGAGATGGTCCTGAATACGAGATGAACCAGGGTTGCTCAGTGGTAGACAAAGGTCTTGGGTTCAATTCCCGTATATAGGTTGTCATTTTTCACTTAATTTAGTGAAACTTTTGATGCGTTAGAATTGCACAACACTCTCTTCTATTGTAATTGTTTTGCGAGTTTTGTGCTTGAGGAAATTAAACTGAAAGCGCGTACAAAGTGTCCCTGTAAACTTTCAGTTTAATAAAATGGATTGTAATGATATATTTATACATATTTTTGGATTAATTTATAGATATAATAATATCTAATTTAATGTGATCCTTAGCAGTAAATGTCACCATGGTGCAGCATCCTTGTCTCTCTTTCTATCGGCCACCCAGGTGAAATCTTCTCCACAGAAAGCAAGGAGGGGCACAAAGACGGCTGCATCCCGTTTCCCAATACATGTTGTAGAAGCTGAACCACTGCTTTGGTAAATACTAGAGACCGCGATCGCTAACAAGGTAAATAAACATGACAAGAGACACTTGAAAGGAATAGATATGATTGAATTTTAACAAATTAGTTTAATGTAACAAAAGGCAAAGATAGGTACAAAGAACATCTTCAGAACACAAACAAATATACACTAAAACAGTCCTTTGACTGTTCAAGTTAACTAGCCCAGATTGTTAAATAACAAATACTCTCTAGGCGTGAGTACGGCGTGAAGCACCCACTAATTTGACAGACAGGTCAAGTTATGTAAGTTCCAATCTGTTGGCTGTTGGCTCCAGACATAGTTGGATCGGCCGAAAATATACAATAATTTTAATAGTACGAGGGAAGTTTAAATTCAGTGTTCTCGCCTTACTTTGTTATGAGCTGGAGCATGACCAATTGGTTTATGCCAGATGGGCAGAAGTGACCCACAAGTTGAGCACCGAAACTGGTGTACAACATAAGTTAAATACAGTAAATAACACGAGCCATGCCAGATGGGCAGAAGTGACCCACAAGTTGAGCACCGAAACTGGTGTACAACATAAGTTAAATACAGTAAATAACACGAGCCATGCCAGATGGGCAGAAGTGACCCACAAGTTGAGCACCGAAACTGGTGTACAACATAAGTTAAATACAGTAAATAACACGAGCCATGCCAGATGGGCAGAAGTGACCCACAAGTTGAGCACCGAAACTGGTGTACAACATAAGTTAAATACAGTAAATAACACGAGCCATGCCTGATGGTCGGAAGTGACCCACAAGTTGAACACCGAAACTGGTGAACAATATAAGTTAAATATACCTAACTAGGTATTACCATTAGGCCCGGAACAATCTGAACAGCCCCTTTCCCGACCAACTTCCTCGCAGACTACAACATGGTCATGTGGGCTAAGATGTGGCTGATCTTAAGGACCAAGCAGAAAACATGTGACATACTAAATGACTTCACGTCTAGTGAACTATGTCATAGAAAGATAACTTAAACCACAAAGAATATTAGTAGTGTGAGAAGCTAATCCTCTCCATAATTTATACAAAAAAAACCTAAGATTCCAGCCTTGCCATATAGCCGACTACTCCCCACGAACTTGAATGATTAATAAAACTCGATCTTACTTTCGCCGGTTTGGTCGGGCCCTCACCGTCATCATTGTGACCACTGGTAGCGTGAAGTTGAGTCGATGAGAGAACTTCGGAGAGTGTTCACTCTCCTGAAGGAGATGAATAATCATAATCGTCTTTTTTTCTTGCGAGCCCAAGAGTTTTATAGTGGCTGAACGCAAAGCATCCTGGGAAGGAAAGAAGGGGGGGGGTGGGGGGGGGAAGCAATCCCATTCCTTGGTAATGGTTACGTAGGCCCAAGTAAACGAGGCTTCAACAGACGAGCATGCCATGCGCTACCCTCAGTTGTTGTCGATGCTGGGACCGATCAAGTGCAGTGCTGTGAGAACGGCGAGGGAGGGTAAGACTTCTAATAGCGCCGGTATTCTTCCACGCAGTATCCGAGACGTGGTATGTAACACATGCAGAACTATACATGAATACACTTGCTATTATATCAGGGTATAATATATGTGTCCTTGTCCAGTGATTAAGCGCAACAATTGTGGACAGTACAGGGCTAAATTGGTTAGCCCGTTACAAATCTTAGACTTCGTATATATACCTTTTGTCAAGCGTAGACCTCGTCTCTGGCTTGATAGTCATCGAGCTGTCCGGGTTTTTACCCGTCATCAGAATACATATTTTCATTAAAATCACCAAATCCTAATCAATGATATAGCCCCAAGAAGAAGAAATACACCCCGTAGTAAAATACATTATTAAAATAGTGTCACCCGAACGTTGTGACATAATCTTTTATTATTATCCACTAGTAGAGAAAATTAACTCTATAAGATCTATTTATTTTAGCTTTTTGTATTCACCTTCTTTAGCCTCTTTTCATTAGGTTGAGTAGCTGATAGTAGCTTAAACAGAATGTTTACTCGCAACTCTGCCAAGCTCCGGGTATATTTTTACCTTGAGCAAACTATTCGGGTAATATCGCTACACACCCCGCTCTTGATGTTACCCTGGACTAACTATGCAGGTAATATCACTACACACCCAACTCTTGATGTTACCCTGAACTAACTATGCAGGTAATATCACTACACACCCCGCTCTTGATGTTACCCTGAACTAACTATGCAGGTAATATCACTACACACCCCGCTCTTGATTTTACCTTGAACTAATCATGCAGGTAATATCACTAAACACCCCGCTCTTGATGTTACCCTGGAATAACCACGCAGGTAATATCACCAGGCAGCTAGTTGCAATGGACAGATGAAGGCCTGCGTGCGACTTGTAATTGGACAGCCTCTCATACAATACACACACATCTCACTCCGGAACAATCGATAAACTGCTCTTTTATCTGATGACGTCAAACATCCCCTAACAACACACCGGCAGTAATTCAGACCCAGGGGACGTAAAGGCCGCCGCGTTTTAGTGCAACTATTAGACCACATTCACGACACTAGGACTAGGAGGATATGGTCGGGTGTTAAGAGTGTGTGCGAGTCTACGACGCTTCTTTATGACCAGCCGCGCGTGTGTGTGTATGTGTTTTACTCACTCTTAGACTGCACGAACTATTACATGCGACAAACACAGGGTGGACCACACCAAACTGACAGATAGTCGCTGATAGAAAACATTTGAAAAATATTTCACTTAAATCTCATAGGGGCCATTAGGTACTGGTTAAGAAGAAAAAAAATCCCGCACCAGTGGACACGCAGACTAAATATCAGGCTCGTCTACTCTTGTTTACTGGATACGGGTAGCTCGTGGTTTGAATCTCGCCCGTATATGTTGAGGAGACTTTTCCTAAATGGTTTTACACTCTACTTACACGTAAGTATGGGTAAATTTACTCTTTAAATTGCACATACCTTATCTCTTTACCATAAGTGTAGTTAATTACTTATAGCCTGGATGGGTGGTAAGACGTGGGACTATATATATGTATACAACCAGTGTATTTTATCACCCCTTCTGACTACCTGTTCATACTCATGTATGATAATTACTCTACTGGGTTAGTATGAGGAAGGAAGCATTTTAGAAGTAATCTACCCGCATTTGCCTGGAAGGAGAGTCGGAAACAATTCGTGAAAAGCCACCCTCAATAAACACGACCGGGATTTTAACCGAGATTTCCCGGTCTTTAGAAGGCCAGTCTAACATGGGAGTGACGCCTTAGACCATTCGGCCACATGTGGGTTTGATCCATATTATTTGAGAATAATTAGTAAAGTGTTCAGAGCAGTGGCCATTAGCTGTGTACCCCTCGCTCTACCCCTCGAGACCCATTCGTACCACCTTGACATCCGGCGGGCGCTTCAACTGCGACAAGATGACCCATCAACTCGAGTTTACCCCATTTGACCCCAATAAAAAGGGATGCCCCCCATCTCTTGTAATCTCTAGTTTTTATCGCCGTCGTTACTTGGTCTCTTGTGTGTGTGTGTGTGTGTGCGTGCGTGTGTGTGTTCCTGCTAGAAGCCTCAAGAGGAAACATAAAACATGCTTTTATGCGCCTACACTCGCTGTTAGCATTTACCTGGCTGGGTCTCCTGTCAATGCCATGTCTGCAAACCAACAGTGTTTTTTAGACGTTTTAGTCTATTAGGAAGTTTTACTTCTCGTTTTATGCTAGCTAGCTCATTTTTAAAACATTTTTACAATGTCTAGTTTAATGGGGAAAATATATATTTTTCCCCACTTCTTATTTCCCATGTTCTGCATCCCGCTATCTGATCAGGATATTCATATATACGCCATTCACGACCTAAGTTTACTTGAATGACAGCTAAAAAAGTAACTAGAAAATAGTCCCTAAAATATAACTACGCCAACAGCTGATATCTGCCACTGTCACTTTGGACAGCTGTTATGAAAACATATGGTTATGTAGAGTAATGTGATAGTTAACCACAGTAATTTAGGCCAATATTATGCCTCAAAGAATTTTGAAATTGAAATTTTTGAATGACTTGGTGATCTGTAACTTCTCTTCTTTTTTTCTCCTGGGAACTCATTATCAAAAAAACACACACAAATCTATCCACAAATAAAAAGAACCCCTTATAAAATTTCGTGAGATTAAAGTTAGATTAAACTTATATTTAAGTTTGATAAAAGATAAAAGTTTAAAGTTAGATTAAAGTTAGATTAAAGTAAGATTAAAATTAACCAAATTAGGCCTAATATGTATTCGAACTAAAGAGAAAATATCTGTATACACAAAGTTATTCTTAAAATAATTAGTAATATGATCTAGGATTAAGTTTTTTTACGTTAATACAGAAGCCCAATAATTAAAATAAAAGGTAATTTAACTTAGTTATAAATTATTATAAGTTAGAGTAAGGCGTGGACCTAACAAACTAGAGACTTAATTTAAAGTTAAAAATATAATAAACGCGCACAGTAATAAATTCTATGAAATATATTTAAATTAAACAAAGTCTTAATATTTATTTGAGGTCGTCCACAAAGCTTATTTATCCTTCTATTCAAGTTAAAATAATTATTATTCCGAGCACTTTCACAAAAGGTCTAACAAATATGGCTTTAAAATGGCGACCAACGAATATTAGCCATGTGGTTGATGATGACGCGGACAAGTTGTTTAAAATGGTGTATCCTCGCAGCAGACGATTATATTTTATTCAGTTAAATATTTCTAAAAACAATAAACTAATAATAAAATAGTTAATCATATATAAAATAAATTACAAATATTTTATCTTTACCAAGTAAATACGATGCCTTTATTAAAAGGTATTAATGCATGCACTATATTACACATCATAGATAACATTCCAAAACAAAGAATAGGTACTTCTAATATATGTTTAAAATATTGTTTCGGATTGGGTAAAAAGAAATTGTTAAAAGTAATGAAATAATGTGAGAAAACTTAAGTTTAAGTTATTTTAAATGTAAAATATAACATGTAATTAAAAAACTTAACATTCATAACAAAACAGTGTTCTCTTACAAGTGTTGGTTACCTAAAACCTAAACATATGATTTTTGAACTGTCATCCAGGTAAAGACCTATCGTGAATGAATTATACTTTCAATACTGGAGTAGGAGAAGAAGTTACATGAAATATATGCTCACTTTCGGTGAAAACATTTGGATCAAACACCTCTGTACACTGAGCCCTGACCTCCCTAGCACCGGCAAACCAAACTGGTTAAACTACTGACGCCTTTGTCGGCACACCCATCAGTGCAGGCTGTTTACCCATTGATTACATAAAATACATACAGTGAAGCACTTTTCTAATGTGATTTTTAATCATTAATGTTAAGTTTAATATCCAGGCTCTGGGTATGAATATTTAGTATTAAGCACGACGTCTTAGAATAAGTTAGTTTGTAAGCCGTGTTCTGATATTTGTGTGGGTTAAACACCCCAATTAAAAATCCGTCATGGTTTCTCAATATCTGACCACATCAGCATGACTGTGGCTCTCAAATAAAAGGATGAGATATTGAACAGCATTTCTGCAAGACATTTAGAAAACTAGAGTTGGGTTTTTGTTGTGAGATACTGGCATTTATATTTGTGATCAACATTGATAATCTGTTACTATATTATTAGTGTTATTTATAGCTATTGATAATATCTATAAATAGTGACATATTCCAATCTCATGACTTGACGTAAGGGTGTATGTAATATTGTCCGATAGTGTAATTTATACTAGAAAGCTACTCAAGCCAAACATGGTAGACAATTATATATTCTTATAGGATTTAATGAATATTTGAAAATACATTTGTGGGCCTTTTTTACGATTACATTACACGCGATCTCATGAAATTATTCAACGGCTAGGATACAAATTGACTGAAAAAAAAAGCTCCCCTCCTGGACCTCTCTTAAGAGGGTTGGTTCAGTTTATATGCTAGTCGCACAAGAGAAGACTAGGGGGATGGTTTGTAAGGGGTGAGCTGGGAAGACGCGAACATAATTACCTGCTATGTGTGTGCGAGCAGCTCCGAAACTCGATTATCCCCCTCCTTCCTTCATCCGGACATGCGACATTAAGGGATGGATCTATGTCCCAGCCACCCTATCTTTCTGGTCCGAAAGGGGGGGTGGGGGTTTGTTTCTGTCTTATTTACCGTCGCTGCTTGCTTGCCGGTGCATTAGCGTCGCCCTTGCGTCGTGCAATACAAATCATCCCG